>ML776958.1:325783-381767 GCA_009831015.1 Picea engelmannii | reverse complement strand
ATTGTATTTATATTTTATATTTTTTTTATTCTGAGAATTATTCAGCATTAGCATAGAGAGCAGAAGAAGAACAAGCAGAGAGTTTGTGAAGAAACCCCATGTACAGATTGAATTAATAGAAGAAAGCTCTTGATTCAATTCCATGGATGTGTTTGAACTGTGTGTGTTGTTGATGTTATGTTGTTGCATACTTGCTTCTCTTTATGCTTATCTTCTATATGTTTCTTATGTGATTGCATATCAGGTTCGAAACCTGAGAGAATGAGAAATGAGTTTCAATTGTTTCTCTGTTTGAGCCAGGAGATTCCTGCATAGAGTGCAGTTGAATTCCTCCGCATAGAGCGCGTCGAGGAGGCCAAGCAATTAAACCCTTGTTCTCATTTGTCGAAGAGTGAATTTGATTATTCGAGCCGTGCAGGTGAGTGCAGGTCCAACTGAACTTCCAGCAGCAAGTCTAGGAAGGGAAAAGGCGAAATCTTTAGCATCGTTGAGGGTGGTGAAGGTCGAGGTTGAGCACAAGGAGCGTGCTCGCGGGAGCTCTAAAGGAGTCAGAGTTGCAGAAGCCCAAGAGGGATAGCGCTTTTGCTTCTTGGTGGGAGCAGACCCCAGTGAAGTTCATACCGAGCAAAGGTGGTGAAGCGGAGAACTCTTTAATGAGGAAGAGAATCGATGACTTGAACTTCTGAAAGAAAGAAGTCTTCAAGAGCAGGTAGGAACCCGTTGGCCATCGGGTATCGGCATATCGGGGTTGGCGAGTGCAAGCATTGCATGCACGTTGAAATTGTGAGTTGTGATCCCCCGATTTAGTCGGAGCCGTCGATCAGGGCAGGGACGCGTGGCATTGGATCCCGGGAGAGTCGGGGTTCGGCACTCGGCGATTTCGACGACAGGAACTTTGCGTCGTAGATTCACGATCCACGAAATCTCGAAGTGACGTGGTCACGCGGGACCCCAGGGAGTAAGTGGAGGACAGGTGGCATGGTCACGGGGAATCAACATCTCGGCACTCGGGGTTTGCAAGCACCAAAGGTTGACCTCACGGATAACATTTCCCGAGAGGATAAATCCCCGATACAGAGCGTTGATTGTTGACCATCGGCGTTCGAGACTCGGCGGTTGAGTGACCGAGAGCAGTGTTGCGAGCCCTGCAATATCGCGAGACCTGATCTCCTGATATGCGAAGAGCAGATTCGGTGAGGAGTATCTTGTGGGAACAAAGGCTCCCAAGGGGAGTTAGAAGGGCTTAGACTCTTCAGGCCTGTGAGTTAAAGAAGGTCCTAGTGGAGCGACCGTCCGCTGAAGGGAGGTTGCGTCAGAGTGGTATCAGAGCCAGGTTAGTCTTGTCTGTATATTTCAGAAAGGAGGAGAGAAAGAGGAAAGGAAAGCACTCTGATACTCACGACTTGTGTCAGAGTGGTATCAGAGTGCCTGGATCGAGTTCTCTTTGTTCAGGTAGTAGAGAGAAGAAGATACAATGTCGTTCAGAAGAGAGAGGCAATCTCCTGATCGTGAGGACAGGGATGCCCGAAGGAGGGGTAGGCCAGCAGGAAATGCTGAAATAGAGCGAGAGATGAGAGATCTCCGAGCCAGACTTGAAGATATGGAGACCGCCTAGAGATGTGGTGTGGGTGTAGCAGAGTTCAGTGATCCCGAGATTGAAGAGGAAGCTGGACACGATGTTGAGGAGGTCACAGCAGAAGATGCCTCGACAGAGAGGTTGATAAGGGCCATTTAGAGGATGAGCTCGCAGACGAAGATGGACATTCCCGTCTATGAGGGAAGTCTATATGCAGAAGAGTTACTGGATTGGATCCGAGCACTCGATACCTACTTCGATTACGAAGATATCGAAGAAGACAAGAAAATAATGCATGTTGTTACGAAGCTAAAAGGACATGCAGCCTTATGGTGGGACGAGTTGCAAGCGGACAGGCGTTCCAAAGGCAAACAGAAGATCAAAAGTTGGGATCGGATGATCGCCAAGATGAAGGTGAAGTTCATTCCGAGAGACTACCAGATCACTTTGTTCAGGCGCATGCAGAACCTGAGACAGAAGCTAATGACGGTGAGAGAATACACCGAGGAATTCTACAGGCTCAACATCAGAGCTGGTCATCGGGAGAGTGATGACGAAAAGGTGGTGAGATACCTGAATGGTCTCAGGTATGACATTCAGGACGAGATGAGCATGGTTACCATCCACACAGTTGAGGATGTGTACCAGATGGCTCTGAAAGCCGAAGAGAAGCTGAGCCGCAAGCAGGGACAGTGAGGGCGAGGCAGGAGCCAGCCCAGAGGCAAGGCGGTTGCCCAGAAGGAATACCAGAAGCCCAAAGAGGATTGGAAGAGGCCTCAAGGGAAGGCTGAGAGAGGTGGAACCTCGCAGCAGAGGCGAAAAAATTTTGAGCAGAGGAGGCAGCAAGTTGATCAGCAAGAAGATTACGCTGATGCCAATACATTTCCTCGTACCCGAGGTAGAGGAAGAGGCCGAGGAGGAATTATCACATGTTTCACGTGTGGTAAAGATGGACATAAAGCCGTGGAATATCCAGAGAGGAAGGTGGACAGAGGGAAAACTCACGTCGCTGAGGCACAGAGGTGAGACGTTGAGAGTGAAGATGCAGACAGCGGGAGATCGCTTGGGATGAATAAAATCCTTTTGACGCCTGAGAAGGAGGTGGAGAGCGCAGCGCAGAGGAGCAGACTGTTTAGAATGGCTTGTACAGCCAAGGACGGGAAGTGCAAAGTCATAGTTGACAGTGGGAGCACTGACAATCTCGTTTCGACCAAGATGGTGGAGAATTTGGAGCTGAAGACAACTAAGCACCCGAGTCCATATAAAGTCTCGTGGTTACAGAAAGGACACCAGGTAAGTGTCACAAACCAATGCTTAGTCAAATTTAAAATTGGGAATTATCATGATGAGATCCTGTGCGATGTTATTCCCATGGACGTGTGTCATATACTGTTGGGTAGACCATGGCAGTATGATAGAAATGTTGTTCATGATGGGAGGATGAACACATACACCTTGGAGAAGGATGGAAGAAGTCATAAACTGCTGCCCATAAAAGATAAGGAAGTAAAGCCTGAAGTGAGCAGCACGATACTTCTCATGAGTGGAAAATAACTTCTCACAGAGCTGGAGAAGAATGAGGATCTGCAATTCTTTGTTGTCAGGAAGCCGAAGATTGTCCTGACAAGCACAAGAGTGGACAACTTGCCGGAAGAAATTCAGCAACTGCTGGGGGAGTTTGCTGATATCATCGTGGATGAACTGCCGCGTTCATTGCCACCGATGAGGAGTGTGAGTCATCACATTGACCTCATACCTGGAGCAAGTCTACCGAATAAGGCAGCGTACAGGTTGACACCTCAGGAGAATGAGGAAGTCAAAAGGCAAGTACAGGATCTGCAAGACAAAGGACTGGTGAGGGAGAGTTTAAGTCTGTGTGTCGTTCCAACAGTATTGAGCCCAAATAAGGATGGATGCTGGAGGATGTGTACAGACTCCAGTGCGATTAATAAGAGCACCATCAGGTACAGGTTCCCATTGCCGAGAATGGATGACTTGATGGATTGCCTGAGTGGGGCAAATTATTTTTCGAAGATAGACCTCAAGAGCAGATATCATCAGATCCGTATGAGAGAGGGAGATGAGTGGAAGACAGCATTCAAAACAAACGAGGGTTTGTACGAATGGTTGGTCATGTCGTTTGGGTTGAAAAACGCACCAAGCACATTCATGAGGCTGATGAATGAAGTCCTACGGGAATTCATTGGCAAATTTGTGGTCGTATACCTAGATGACATACTGATATTCAGCAAGACGAAGGCTGAGCATCTGAGGTATTTGGCCATTGTGATGAGAAGATTACAGCAGGAGAAGTTGCTGATCAATTTGAAGAAATGTTCCTTCATGCAGACAGAACTCATTTATTTGGGTTTTGTAATATCGGCGAATGAATTGAAGATGGATCCTGAGAAGGTTGAAGTAATCAGGAATTGGCCATCATCGAGAAATGTTTTTGAGGTAAGGAGCTTTCACGGTTTGGAAAGCTTCTACAGAAAATTCATTCGGAATTTTAGTGGAATTAGCGCAGTAATGATGGACACTGTGAAGAAGCGGCATAAGGTTTTCCAATGGACAGTCGAGGCTGAGAGGAGCTTCAATCTATTGAAGCGAAAGATAACTGAGCAACCACTGTTAGTGTTGCCAGATTTTCAGAAAACCTTCCAAGTGAAGTGTGATGCTAGTGGATGTGTTGTTGGAGGGGTCTTGAGTCAGGATGACAGACCTGTAGCATATTACAGCGAGAAGCTGGATGATGCGAAGCTGAAGTACTCCATGTACGATAAGGAGTTCTATGCCATTATTCAGGCATTGAAAAAATGGAGGAATTACTTGATACCCAAAGAATTTGTGTTGTACAGTGATAATCATGCATTGCAGTTCGTGAGTCAGCAAGAGAAGCTGAACCAGAAGCATGCGAAATGGGTGGAATACATGCAGAATTTCACATTCGTGATCAAGCACATTTCGGGAGCTGCTAACAAGGTAGCTGACGCCTTGAGCAAGAAATGCTTGTTGTTGCAGGAATTCAGGGTCAAGACTTTGGGTTTTGAAAACCTGAAGGATATGTATGCAGGTGATGTTGATTTCAGGGAAGCTTATGAAGCAGCCGAGAATCCGATGCTTAGGGATAGGAGCCCGTGGTTGGAGTATCTAATCCAGGATGGATTGTTGTTCAAGGGCAATCAATTATGCATACCAGATTTCTCTATGAGAGAGAATTTGGTGAAGGAAAAACACAGCGGGGGCTTAGCAGGTCATTTTGGACATGACAATACATTCGCCAAGCTGAGTGAATCTTATTATTGGCCTGGCATGCGTGCATATGTGAAGAGATTTGTTGACAGGTGCAGAATATGTCAACATGCGAAGGGCCGAAAGCAGAACACGGGGTTCTATCAGTCGCTGCCTATACCCGAGAGGCCATCGAAAGCCATCAGTATGGATTTTGTGTTGGGTTTTCCAAGAACACAGCGAGGGGTTGATTCCATCTTTGTGGTGGTGGACAGGTTTTCAAAGATGGCACATTTCATTCCGTGTCATAAAACCAGCGATGCAACCCACATCGCAAATTTATTTTTCAAAGAGATCGTGCGATTGCATGGATTGCTGAGAAGCATAGTCTCGGATCAGGATACCAAATTCATAGGTCATTTTTGGAGGATGCTATGGAAGAAGCTAGGGACTGACCTGGATTTCAGTTCTTCTTACCATCCGCAGACAGATGGGCAGACCGAAGTAGTCAACAGAAGCTTGGGGGATCTGTTGAGGAGCCTAGTGACTGAGCATCACAGCAGTTGGGATCAAATCCTACCACAGGCAGAGTTTGCGTACAACGATTCTATGAATCGAAGTACAGGTAAAATACCATTTCAAATTTTGTATGGGACACAGCCGCGAGGAGTATCTGAGCTTAGGGAGTCAGAACAGGCTAAAACCAGCAGCGTGAGAGCTGAGAAATTTGTTGAGGCGATGCAGGAACTTCACGCAGAGGTGAAGCAAAGACTGATGAAGGCGAACCAGGAGTACAAGTGCAGAGCCGATCAGAGGAAAAGACAACTTTAGTTTGAAGTTGGAGACATGGTTCTAGCGCACCTAAGGAAGGAAAGGTTCCCAAGGGGGGACGTATAACAAGCTCAAGATGAAGAAAATCGGACCTTGCAGAGTCCTGAAGAAGTTCGGGGAGAATGCATATGAGCTTGAGTTTCCAGAGGGCATCGGGATATCTCCGATTTTCAATATTTTGGACTTATACCCATACAGGACTGATACAGCAGACACTGGAACCGAGGAACCAGTGGTCCAGTGGCAGAAGCAATTGCCAGTTGCGCAGAAGCCAGAAATGGAGTGCATACTGGATAAAATAATTGGAAGGAAGACCAGGAGAAAGCAACATTTTGAGTACCTGGTGAAATGGAAAAATCACCCAGTGGAGGATGCCAACTGGGAAACAGAAGCAGTGATTCAGAAGCATGGTCAGACTGTGCAGGAGCTCTTGGACAGGAGCCCATGAAATTTTTGAACCGAGGAGTATGATGCAGGAGCATCGTCGACGTCATGAAGTGAGCCATCATGGAGGGAAGAGAAGGACAGTTGGACAACACCAACGCATACCTTTTTTTGAAATCACGATGAAGATTGTTGCGCCGTCGTTTTGAACGAATGCATTCATATGAAGCGCACTCGTATTGTAATGTAGATAAGAAGACATTAAATATTTTTAATGTTGGTAGATAAGGTTAGCTGTAGATTAGACAGTTTCATTTTCCAGGAGGGAAAACGAATATAGGCACCCTCCTTGTACATTGTATTTATATTTTATATTTTTTTTATTCTGAGAATTATTCAGCATTAGCATAGAGAGCAGAAGAAGAACAAGCAGAGAGTTTGTGAAGAAACCCCATGTACAGATTGAATTAATAGAAGAAAGCTCTTGATTCAATTCCAGGGCTGTGTTTGAACTGTGTGTGTTGTTGATGTTATGATGTTTCATACTTGCTTCTCTTTATGCTTATCTTCTATATGTTGCTTATGTGATTGCATATCAGGTTCGAAACCTGAGAGAATGAGAAATGAGTTTCAATTATTTCTCTGTTTGATCCAGGAGATTCATGCATAGAGTGCAGTTGAATTCCTCTGCATAGAGCGCGTCGAGGAGGCCAAGCAGTTAAACCCTTGTTCTCGTTTGTCGAAGAGTGAATTTGATTATTCGAGCCGTGCAGGTGAGTGCAGGTCGAACTAAACTTCCAGCAGCAAGTCTGGGAAGGGAAAAGGCGAAATCTTTAGCATTGTTGAGGGTGGTGAAGGTTGAGGTTGAGCACAAGGAGCGTGCTCATGGGAGCTCTGAAGGAGTCAGAGTTGCAGAAGCCCAAGAGGGATAGCTCTTTTGCTTCTTGGTGGGAGCAGACCCCAGTGAAGTTCATACCGAGCGAAGGTGGTGAAGCGGAGAACTCTTCAATGAGGAAGAGAATCGACGACTTGAAATTCTGAAAGAAAGAAGTCTTCAAGAGCAGGTAGGAACCCATTGGCCATCGGGTATTGGCATATCAGGGTTCGCGAGTGCAAGCATTACATGCACATTGAAATCGCGAGCTGTGATCCCCCGATTTAGTCGGAGCCGTCGATCAGGGCAGGGACGCGTGGCATTGGATCCCGGGAGAGTCGGGGTTCGGCACTCGACGATTTCGATGATAGAAACTTTGCGTCGTAGATTCACGATCCGCGAAATCCCGAAGTGACGTGGTCACGTGGGACCCCAGGGAGTAAGTGGAGGACAGGTGGCGCGGTCACGGGGAATCAACATCTCGGCACTCGAGGTTTGCAAGCACCAAAGGTCGACCTCACGGATAACATTTCCCGAGAGGAGAAATCCCCGATACGGAGCATTGACTGTTGATCGTCGGCGTTTAGGACTCGACGGTTGAGTGACCGAGAGCAGTGTTGCGAGCCCCGCGATATCGCGAGACCCGATCTCCCGATACGCGAAGAGCAGATTCGGCGAGGAGTATCCTGTGGGAACAAAGGATCCCGAGGGGAGTTAGAAGGGCTTGGACTCTTCGGGCCTGTGAGTTAAAGAAGGTCCTGGTGGAGCGACCATCCGCTGAAGGGAGGTTGCGTCACTTGCCTCTTATTTATACTGTCCAAGTAGCTTCCTTAAAAACATCTTCTAGGTCACTTGGCCCCACTTTCCTTATTTTAGGGTTGGGTCCACTTCTAATTTCTCCATTAAAATTATTATTGAAATAATTTATTTTGTATTCACTTTGAATTATAATACACTCATCACTTCACTTTATTATTTACCTTTTAAAATCTCTTAAACCACTTAGATTAATTTGACCTTTTGGGGCTTCTAGATGACATATGAGGGTCCTCCAACTTCGTAAGGCCATAACTCTCATACCGTGAGGAGTTATGTGACGTTATACATACCACTAGAAATGGCATGACATGTACTATCCATATAGGATATTATTGTCTGAAAATATATCATAACTCATACCGTTACCCATCAAACAAACTTGGGTTCATTACCCAAACCTGGGGTCTCCAACTTCTCATGGCCATAACTCTCTAACCGTGAGGAATTATGTGACATTCAACATACCACCGGAAATGACATGACAAGAACTATCCATATAGGATATTTTCCCTAAAAAATTCACTTTCCTTCATCTCATTATAACACAATTAAGCATGGGTTCTCTTACTCCACAAAGCATCTTCCCGTGAGGGCTTTCACCATAAGGGGACCACTTTGGAGTTCATCCATATTAACTTCTTATGAACCATGAAAAAACAATAATGAATCATATTTACATCAAACATTATTGGGTCCATTACCCAAACCTTTGTGCTACGGGTCTTTCTTCAAGGGTTGACATCAATGACAACCAACCTTAATCAACAGTTAGTACCCAGGACAAAAGAGATTTTGAAAGGACCCAACCATAGTTTTTGAAACTTCGAGATAATTGATAGTCCTTGAAAGTACACAATTAGATCATCAATATAGACATGAATAACCTTACCGATCAAATCGTCAAGAGTTATTTGCATAGGTATTTTAAAAGTGGTACTTGCATCAGATAAGCCAGAAGGCATACATTCATAAGTCAAGGTAACCCAAATAGTAATAAAGTTGGTTTTGTATTTATCTACCCCTTTTACCTTGATTTGATTGTAACCATAAAAATCGTCAAGTAAGGACATCATTTGTGACCCTGCAACTTGCAGCAAAATCATTTCCATTTTAGTGAGAGGAAAGTGATATTTTATACTAGCCCAATTTAATGCGCGAAAATAAACGCATAATCTGATCTGACCAGTTTTTTCCGAACATGAACCAAATTGGAAACCCATTCAGAATACTTGAACGAAAAATATGATTCTAGCCTTCAAGAGTTTTTCCAACTCCTTTCGAATAGTTTCTTCCAGTGCAAGGTTGATAGGTATTTGTTTTTTCCTAACTATTTTTATGCCTTCCTTGATGGGAATGGCATGTTGTATGAGACCAGGATTAAAACCATGAAGATACTCATAAGACCAAGCAAAAACATCTTGAAATTCACCAAGTAGCATGGCAAACTTCATTTTCTCTTCATCGAAACATTGGGCGCCTATTTTAACATTCTTTGGAGATTTAGGTGTCCCAATGTTCAAGGAGATGGTTTTACCCACCTTCCTTTTTGACTCCTCTTCTTTTTGTTTCTCTTTATTGCCTACATCACTCAATGAAAAGAAACTCTCTAGAGGAGTCAATCCTCTAGGAATATTGTCATCTTCTATGTATATGATTTCCTTGGGCTTATAGGGTTCATTTTGAAGGAAAGCATAGATGCTCTCATCACTAGGGAAGACCTGCCAAGATTCTATATTGTCATGGATATGTGGACGATATAAATATTGGAAAGTGCAATCAGTTCTATGTGGCAGAAGTTCTCGATTAGGAGAGGCTGCAAAAACAGCTAACCGATCATCCATTGAGTTCAATTCCCTCTTAACATGAGTGATGTTGAAAGATAATAGGTTCGAGATAAGTGCCCAAACAGTTTAGGTATATCGTTTCATCAACATGTTTCTAGCAGAGTATATCTTACATATAAGGTTCACAACAAGATCGGAATATCCAAAAACTGAAAGGTGACCACAACCAAGATTATAGGCATTTTCAATGCCTAATAATAAAGCTTTGAATTCAGTGACATTGTTCGTGCAAGAAAACTCCAACCTATAAGAAAAGTTATGGATTTTTCCTACAGGAGAAATCAAGATAGTGCCAGTTTTGTTACGTTCATTAGAGCATGAACCATCAAAGTGCATGTGCCACATACAATCATCCAGATCAATTTGTTCCAAGGGAATGTTATCCTCATCAACAAAGATGGAATACACCCCTAGGTCCTCTTTGATATAGTTCACATTAGGTTGTGGGACACTTTCTATGTATGGTGAAATCTTTCCCTCTCTAAGGAATATAATGTTTTTACCGTTTCGGGGAACAGATAAGTGTGTCCCATCGAGTGAGAGGTATCCACCCGTCAAAGATTTCCAATCTCTTCCTAAGATGATTGAGTAATTTCTTATCGGAATATCAATTACCTGAATACTAAGGGTCATCCTTACTTTAGGGTGTGCGCACAAAACTAAGGTCACATCTTTAATCTTGCCTATGGTTGTTTTTTGTATACTATTATAAGAGAGCATGCTCCAGGGGTTTTCATGTGTATAGGAAAAGCCTAGATCTTCCATAATAATCTTCGACATCACACTTGGGCCCGAACTGCCATCAATGAGGCAACAATGGGGGATCTTATCCATAATCTTTATATAAATATAAAAAGGGGGATTTTTTACAAGGTATATAAAGTTATGTACACCTACTTTATTTACAAATGAAACCTCTTCATTTACCTCTTCAAAGAGGTTGGCTACAAGGAAAGATTTTCCTTCCATGAATTGTTTCAGATGCCTCTATTGTTCAGGGACGACAACCATGTCTAGGAGGGTGGCATATTCTTTGATGTTGGTCAGCCGATTCAGAATATTGTATTTGAAAGAGGGGAGAGGGGAATTTTTTCCTTGACTATCAGGAACCTTAGGTAGCTGGTGAGGATGAGCTTGGGCTAGAAGAGTTGCGGGGAGGATCAAATTTTCCTTTGGGAGCATGGGATTTGTTCCTAGTATTGATGATCATGAAATCTTCTGGCTCCGCAAAATATAGGACAATGGTGGTAGTTTCTGGTCTTTTACCAAAGATATTATCTATGGCACTCTTCCTTACCTCACATGTGTCTTCCTCATCGTGTTCTTCACAAAAGTTACACCAACTTTGAGGCAAGATAGCTTTAGGCTGAAAATTATTTTCAATTGGATTTCTAAAGGGGGTTGTAGAAGCGGATGAAGCTCCAAGGGTGAGAGAGGAGACATTTCATTTTTTTTCATACTCTATCATATGATTATTCATATCTTGTACTAGTTGTAAGAGGGCGGACTTGTATGTCTGTTTAACCGATTCTTTCTGAGGAAGACATGTTATTTCAAATTGTTCCTCATACTCTAAACAAGTATGTAGAGAGGAACTGAGGTTATCAATGGATTTTTCCTCAAGCCTATGATGATATGGGGAAGTTAATGCATGAAATCGGCTTAGTTCTGAGGTCGAATGAGTTCAGGGATTTGATTGTATATCTTAGTGAAATGCAAGTTGAAAGACTTTATGGTTTCACCATCCTTATAGGCAATGTTATTGTACTCATGTAACTGCTCAGCTAGGCTTTTAGGTTGCCCATAGGTGGGCCTGAACCAATACACTAACTCCTCCCAGGTAGATAGAATCTTAGGAGGAAGGTCAAAAAAATCATTCGCATCCTTTCCTTCAAAGGAATTGACGAATAAGCGCATGCATGTATCGTTGTCATTGGCTCTTATGTTGTGACAAGCATTAGAAAATTCCACCAGGTGTGTGTTTGTGGTGAAAGTGTTATTTCTTGAAAACCTAGGAAGATGCTCTTTGAATTTAGGAAGTAGATGAGTAGCATGTGCTAGGTTAAGAGGAGAGGAAACATGCCATGGTGTGGTTGTGGCGTCTTCTTCAAATTGGAAAAGCCCATACTTTTTAATGACTTTGGTGGGATTTGTGGTATATTGGACAGGGATATGGTGGCTATATAAGCTACCAATCACTGACGAAGTTGAAGACTAAGAGGAGGAAGCACTTCCAGTGCCACCAAAGCTACCACTAGATGACATCTTGTGGATGATAGGTGAGGGAGAGAAAGACAAATTGGATGAATCAAACAAAGTTCTCCTTAGATCACTTGGTTGGATTGATAACACAACGTTCCTTCTTCCTATTTCAACAATAGGATTAATTTCAGGTGATAAGCCTCTTCTTCTTCTAGAAACATGAGAGTCTAAGGACATGAAATAAAGGCCAAAACTGAAGGAACAAGAAGGTTACTGTTGATTTCTAGGTTGTCTAGGTCTAGATTCCCAACATTCTTGGGCATTAATATCTCGTTCAATTGCTTCCCATGAATGATTAAGCTCAGCACGAGTATTGGCAGTGTCTAGAATGGTGTTGAACAAATTCAAATAAATGCTTGTCTGATATTGAAGACCAGGCTCAATATTGGGTTGCCTTGCAACATGTACAATCATCAAGAAATGAAATAGTCAAAGATTCAATAACAGAAAAATAGATGTATTCGACGCTAATCAAGCATAAAAAATAACCAGAGAGATATTGAAGATCTCCACGATATGGTCTCCAAATAAATGTTGAGGAAAAAATATGAAATGATCTTACTCAAGCATTTTCAGATCTTACATGGCTAAAACAAGATAGATGGGAATATCACCCTATGTTTATAGCCATCAAAAATGTTTATCATAATTCACAAGTATTGTTTACAAGTGCTTAGGATGATTTTTTATAACTAAAAGCTTGCTGAAAAATTCATTATTTATGTGTTTTTCTGAACATAACAGATGTTGAAATAAATATAGAGACAGAAGTAAAGACACCAAGTCGATAATCAAAACAGATGAGACATAAAGCAATCCTTTATTTCATTCCAATTCATCAAAGAATCTTTCTCTTTACAAAATTTCCTGGGGAAGTAATTTTGGATCAAAGTCAAACTTAGACGTCCCCAATGAAACATACAAAAGGACTTCTAAGAGAAAACCAAAAAACTAAACTTTAAAAGCTAGATCATCTTGCCACAGATTCCTTCCCACTCAACTCTGCACAATAGCCTTTGTCAGTCATGAAATCTAATTCATAAACAGACAAGTCTACACCGACTATCAAAGATAGATCAACACCTCTAAAAAACAAGTGTCTGAATGATGTAATTCATCATTGAATCTTGTTGTCTACAATAAGACCCTGCTATCATAAAAAAGAATTAGGCTTCTAATGAATTTAGGAATGAATGAAAACTGCATTATCTCAACAAAAAATCAAGAGAAAACCTTAGTCTGCTTCTCCTTCTATCCTCCTCTTGTTCCTCCCTTTCCTTTTTCCTTTAAGAAAATTAGAATTGGTTGAAGTAGTTGAACTACTTCATTAGTTAAGTTAACTAAAACTCAACCAATTTTTTAGTTAGGGGCAAAGTAATAAATCATAATAAGGGTTTTTTTTAAATAATAAGTAGTAGGTGGGACCCCTTGTGACTCCGTTTATCTTTTAACAATCATAACACAACTAGTTAATCAAACAAAACATCCCTCCTTGTGACTCCCATCATCACATTCATATTTGACAATTTATCTCAATAATAATTGAAGTTATTTCTAAAATATATTACCCATATATCCAAAAATAATGTGTTGTCCAAAATTTCATAAGTCAACTGTTATCATCAATTTATAAATAAAAAACTTAAAATCCATATTTTCCACTCTAAGATGCAATATTTCCCTTGTTGTTGATGTCACCTTTTTATCTCTTTGAATTTACCTTACGCTGTGTTGAGCCTTTAGGCCTAATCTCGTTGATCACATGAGAAAAATTGTCCCTCAAATGCATGTGGGAGGACACGGATTTATCAGAGCCAATGGAGGGTGAGGAAGGGCCATCAATGGATTTTCCTTTGTCAGGGGCATGGTGGGCCTTGGTTTTCAACCTTTTGCTCGCATGGGAAGACTGAAATGGTGAGTGGTCAGGGGCAGCTTGGACAATTTGATTGATAGGTGAGGGAGCAGGTAAAGACATGTTAGGCCAGCGATGATGTTGGGAGACTGTCGGGTGGAAAATCTCTTGCCATCCATCGTTTTCGGGAACTTCAATATGTAGTGAGACATGAGGAGGGACGGGAATACCAGGGACCTATGGGGCTTGGAAGGGAGTGATTTTGGGCCTAGGTTGGACCACTCCTTGAGCAATCCAATTAAAAAAACCAGCTTTAAATAGTTGGCCTAACTCCTGTGAGTCTTCATCAAAGTGTATAGAGAATATTGGCCTTCTAGGGCCCCTGTTCCAATTACCTCTTCCTCGGTTACCTCTACCATGGCTACCTCTGCTGAAAAAACTCATTCCTGTATGCATAATTGATTAGAAAATAGTTTCTTTCACAACCATACATGACAACTCTTTTAAAATATGAAATAAAATTTGGCTCAACAACATATCAAACTCATGCAATCAAATCCATAGAAATTGTTTAATAGTTGTCAATGAGCAGGGGGTGAAAAAATGTTATGGGATATATGAGGGGTATGTATTGAGTGAAAAATGTTAAAATGAGGTGGAAAAGATCATGATTACTGTTCGCAGGAAACAAACAATCAACTGTAACATAAACCAAAAATATGTATCACTGTAATCCATCCCTGCGCTCTTAAACTGTCATAATACAAAGTTTCCTTTAACTGTAATTAAATTTTAGGAACATGGAGTGGATAATGAATATGAGAAGGCCAGGGGATTGTAATTAGCAAAAAGTGAAATAATGGTAGGGGAAAAGAGTGGATATTGTTCGAGAAATTAATTAAGTAATCCATAAAACAATTTTGTATTTAAAACCACTATCCCAACACCAATTAACAATTATTGTGGTTAATTTAACCATTATTGTGTGTTAAACTTGCTCAATGTCCACATTTAAATCTTTAACACTTTTAATTAATCACAGTGTTATCATGTTCAAAAACAATATGACTTCCAAACAACCTGTATAAGAATTTTGTTTCTTCTCACTTCTTCCATTTAATATTAAAACAATTCCAATGAACACACAATCATTTGTTTCAACTCTGTTCAACATCAAATCCATCAACCACTTTCCATAAATTATTTCCTCAAATCAAACACAGACACAAGTTCTTTTAAACATGTGTCTAGTTCCATTCCTCTAACCAAATTAACAATTAAATTGCAATAAAACCATACTATCATAAAACTCGTGCCCATCTCTGATGGTGCAATCAAATGATATGATGCATGACATCCATAAAACATACATAGTGGACAGCCAACCCACAACTATCAACACTTTGAATCGCAATAATCTTGATTTGGCAATTTAAACACACAATAACAACCACCATCATTTCAATGTATAACACGATGTAGGAACATACAGATCAGCACATAACGCAAAGAAGCATACTCCCATTCAAACCATAAAACAATGTTGAGTTATCAATCCAACTGTCATAATAAAAGAATGCAGCGACTATACACCAATCATCATTTTTTATTGCAACTTTGTAATCAACCCGATCAACATAGACGAGCCCATAATCAAACCATTGTTAACACTACCCAAAAATTATAGCAGTCAACCAGATAACCGACAGAGTGTGACTGTTGAGTTAATCAAAACCAGGCTTGGTACCAATGAATACAAGAAAATATTCAAGCGTTCATTGATCATTAAAACACGGGGAGACTGGAGTCGATCATATCAACAGCAGGTGAGAACCCTTCGAGACAATGCGGTGGAAACACAAGCCACATAATAACGTTTAACTCGTATGATAGGGTGACAGTTTGACCTCAAGCAAGAGATACTATGAACAAAGGAGCGGAGGTTCTTAACTGGCCAGTAAACAACACCGAGAACACGCAAGGCATAACCCTCATGGTTTTCCCCCAGAAAAAACTAAATAATGTTGATATAAAAGTAGAGCCATGAAATAGAAACCAACCCTAAAGCAAGCCTCTTGGCATAATATCCATCATAACCAACTGCGCAGACACCAATAACATAAATGAGCCCACAACCAGGTGGAAACGATATGTAGTGACCCAAGGTGGTTCAAAATCAAACACAACAACCCGATAACACCAAATATGACTAGGTATGGTTACAAGAACTATGTGGAGACGGCCAACCAGTATGGACCAAATGAAACCCTCCATCAAAAACCCATAAGGGCAATAGAGATCCTTTGTGGCTTCCACCACACAGAATAATCAATGAAATTGCAACTTCAATCATCAAATTCCCATTTGCAATGAATAACACACAAAAAACCATTCCAGAGAAACACCAAGAGTTTACATAGTTGCCAGCCTTAAGGAAAACATAGACCAATACATCACCAAGCCAATATTTATTTCATAACTAGAACGATTTCATGGATGGCAAAAAAAAAACATACCTATAACCAAATGGCCTTAAAAATGCGAGCATGGTCGAGCCGTTCCTTCCTCGCCTGAATATCAGAGATTAACCACAGAGAAAAACAATTGAACAATATCCAAGCTAGAGTGATGGACAGTGGGGGAAGTATGGAGTGATGTGTAGTAAATGCACATTGCTTCCATCTTCTCCTCATTCAATTACGTAGTACACGCCAGCCAACCAACAATTAACCCATTCCATTAATCCATTGCATCGAAACAAACATCCATTGTTTCCAAATGTGCCACTCGATATCACATTAACCATTGCCAAACATACCATAATGTATATCAAATGTGCCTTCATATAACTCAATAACATCGTATAGCCACTAACATTGCTAGTTAGGACTAACATCAACCTTTTAAAATTTCAAATGCACATAGTGTAGCATAGTATATCATAGCATAGTTTCCTTTCTTAGATTTAATACATATTCCTCTTATATTTTGTTATAACTAACATGTGTCTTGTGCAGGTACAATATGTGACGAATCATGGCCACAATAGCAATTCCATCGTGAATATAATCCATTCATACATAAAAATTAGAGCTTAGAGTAATGAAACCCACACATAGCATGCATTATCCATCTGCCATTATGTCGCAAATAAAACGAAGATTTCATCATCAATCATGTAGATCCATGTAAGCAGTGTCAAACAACAGCATAAACATCAAATAAGAACCTCATATGATCCTCCAGTCTACAAGGGGGTCCCACCTACTAGTATTATATATATCATTAGCTTATAATAATAGGATTTAGCAATACTTTGTTGGCGAAATCCTCGTTGCAATTTTTATCGTCAACAGAGGGTAAATCCACATTTATTGTGTGGAAGCTTGCACCAAGGCGTAAGTTTGTTAAGCAGGTCATCAACATAACTTTTCCACCTCCTCTAGTTCGGTCCCTTCTCACATTGTTCTCGCGACGTTGGATTTCATCACCAACTAGTGTGTTCATTGTGAGAAGGTTTTGTTTGTTTGCTTGCTTCCTAGATTTTTAGCATGTGTTGTTTATTTTACCTAGCGAGCTCTACGTTGGATCTGTGTTTAATGGAATCAGTTCCCAGAATGACCAATGAAGCAACCCCTCCTTTGGGGGAACCTTTTGTTTTTCCTTCTTACAGAAACATTTTTCCTCCTTACATCGCTACTTTGAGCCTTCCACTCACAATTGTATTACCAATATGGTTGTTTCCACTCAGGTAATCCCGAATGCAGCTAGTGCTTCGGTTGTAAGCACTTCCCCCCAATAACATCAAACTCGTGTTAATCCTTCACCTTCTTCTCTAGTAATATATTCTTCTCCTCCTTCACTTGCAAGTTATTCTTCTATTTCATCTTCTTCGCTGAGTGAAAGCTCTGAAGCTAGTAACCTGCTAGATAACAAGAAGAAGAAAAGGAATATTAAGAAGAAGAAAAATAAGCAAGGGTCCAAACTTCCAACCACTACCAGACATGTTGGACAACAACCAGTTACTGATAATCGTGTTGGGAGTGTTGATGATGCCAAGATCACCCAAACAACCCTTAAGCCCAAGTACCCTTGCAGGCTTTGTAAGGGTAGCCATATTCTTAAGGATTTCCCTGGTCTATCCCAGGTTATAGAATCATGGTTTATGCGCCCTCGCCATCCCATGTCGTAAGCCTCTGAACAACATGTTGATGCTCTCCCGTCAACTAGTTAGCATACCGTTGGGAAGAAGAAAAGTAGAGTCAAATTCCCATGTATGTTATGTGAAGGGATTCATAAAACTCACTTTTTCCCTCGTATGGATGAAGACTCAAAATTACTAGAAGACATGACCACTTACTAGCCTCAAATTTCAGCTTCTTACCGCAGCCTTACTCTCGACCCACCTATAGTTGATTGAATGATCAATCTGGTCTCTTCGTCGATCAGTCCGGTTGATCAAGTAGTCAATATGGTCACATCCTTTGTTGAACCAGGTGACAAAGTGATTGATATGATCTCCTCATTGGTCAATCACATTCTCCCCTTAGAGAGTGAAACCCAATTGGTCGATCTATTTCCACCTGTCGACCCCATTCTCCCCTTGGAGAATGAAAACCAAGTGGTCGATCTGATCTCGTCAGCGGTCGATCCTATTCTCCTTCTAGAGAGTAAACCCGATACTTCCCACGTTTTCTCAATAATATAGACTCTACCGTGTTGGGGATCATTCCTCCTTCTCCCATGGAACCCCCTCCAAGTAATGAAGCTATCCTTTTTTATTGGGGTGCACTAACTGGAACTCGTCTACCCTCTCACATTTCTTTCAATATTACCATACATGTTTGTGGTCGGGACATTCCTCGGACTCTAATAGATGAAGGTGTGTCCATTTTCCTCTATTACTTGGAAATATTTGGGTTATCCTCAGCTTGTGTTGATTACGCAGAATATATTATCTTTTAACAAAAGAACTAGTCATCCTTTAGGGACCCTTCCTCAATTTCCCGTAACTTTGGGAGGGACAAATATCTTTATTGATGTTATGGTAATATAAGACCCCTTGGATTTTGATTTACTCCTTGGGAGATATTATTTCTATGCCATGAAATCTATCATGTCCACTCGTTTTCGTGTGATATATTTCCCTCACAATGGAATAATTGTGACTATTGATCAACTTTCATTCGTTGGCCCTAACTTGACCATCAACTCAATGACCTCCCTAAATAGTTCTTATATGCAGAAGGTATCACCCCCGCCACAGGTCAATTATGTGGCGTTGTCTCCCATGCCTTCAACTGTCGATGAAGATGAGACTCTCATAGTAAACTCGGTCTCTTATGACTTAGATATGGTATTTGACATGGTGATCTCTTCGATAAGGATTTTAGAGATTGATCTCCTTACCCCTGTCATGACCCTCGACATGTGTTCCTTCCAGAGTGTGTTTCTTCCATCCAGTGAAGATATCTTGGAAGCTATGACCGATTTTTTTCCCTTGACATGGTGTCCTTTCGGAGCATGGTCCTCTTGGAAGTCATGATCAAGAAGAGAGTATTGAGCATGGTTTTTTTATTTCAAGCTTGTTAAAAAATGAAACTAGATACAAGCATATTTTATGTTTCTGTGTCAAGCTCATTAAAAAATGAAATAGAGATATGGGGATTGAACCTGGATTCTCGATCATATTTCTTGTTCCTGGACTTCATGCTGAAGTTAAGTCGCTAGCTTCTTAAGCTAGGGGATAAATACCAACTGGATTCTATGTTGGGAATCCTTAAGCATAGTTTTCTCTGGTTGAAGCTTATATAAAAATGAAACCACCTATCTCAAGCATAGTTTCCTCTAGTTCAATCTTGTGTAAAAATGAAACCAAGTCCAAGCATAGTTTTGGCTAGTTTTAAGCTTATGCAAAAATAAAATCTATCCCAAGCATAGTTTTTTTTTTTGTTTTAAGCTTGCGTAAAAATGAAAACAATCCCGAGCTTAGTCTTTGCTCTTTCTCGTGCTCATAACTGAGTACACTTTTATCACTTTTTCGAACTCGTAAAGGTTATATGAAAAAGGAACACCCTAGAGTTCCCTTTAATCTCTTTTCAGACTCTCTAAACTTGAAAATATTGCCAAGTGATCTTGTTCTTTTCACGCTCATTAAATTATTTGAAGAAAGCATCTAATGAGTGGTAGTTTATCTCTTTTTCGGTCTCATCAGACTACTTTACGGAAAAATACATTTTGGAGTTTCCTTTAAGTGTTTTTCAGACTCTCTAAATATGAAAAACCACTGACTTTACTTTCTTTGGACTCGTAAAACAAACATCGAAAGGCCCATATGGGACCGAACCACTCCTTCGTAGGGTTTATTAAACATACTGCGAGGAAATCATCTAAATGATGAGATTATAGTTCAAGCATAGGCTATCCTCCTCAATCTTGTGTAAAAATAAAGAGGTACTCACTAGAAATGGTGGGGGGAAATTGGGAAAGAAATGTATCTAAACCTATACTCTATGGAAGATTTTCTTTCGAACATGACACCTTTTCACTCGCTTTGTGTCTAGGTTGGAAAATTCGCTTGTCTCTTGATCATACTCCTTTATAAGATTACAATTTGGTCTATGGTCCCTGTTATTGAGTTGGTGTTTCCAAGAAATTTTTTGTGTCGTCAATATGTTCAAAGAGAAGTTTGACCCAAAAATCCTTCTATTTCGTCGGCCATTTCTGCATTCCTTAATCCTCCTATTGTGTCATCCATCCCTGAGTCATTCCTGAATTACTTGTTACTTTGATCTACTTCAAATCTTGTTACCTGTTTTGTGTCATTGATGGGGGATACATTAAGGCCCTCTTGTGACGAGTATTTTCATGTCGACTTCAACTCATTATCCAGGAATTAGACTTAGAAACTAATTGGTACCTTGGAACTTGCATGCCTCAATGGTAGGTTTCCTCGCTTTCAACATTGGGTTTTCATTATTGACCCCTGATCAAGAGATTTCGTTGAGTGTTCGACTTCATCCCATTAATTCATATTCGATGGATTGTACTAGAGTACCTTGGAGATCATTGACATCAATGGTGATTTCCTTCGCACTTGTTAACAGTATTCATTAGTGACCAGTAATCAAGTGGTTTATACCATGTTCGACTTCAGCATGTGTATTCACAAGGTTAGATTTGTACTATAGAGTGGTGGAGATGAAGACCCTGAATATTTTCTAACAGGCTCAAGTTGTGTTAGAGTCTATTCAAATTTTTTTTTCATAGAACCATCGTGTATGTCTCGTGGCTATGTTCAAATTTGAGTCTTTAACACATAGATCCATAGTGTATTTTTGGTGGCTATGTTCAGATTTGGGTCATATTGTCATGGATCCACAATGTATGTTTGGTGGCCATGACCTGTTTTACTTGAGATGGATCTTTGCATGTTGGAATTTATGATTTGATTCATTTTTATTCTAAGCATGGGAATTCCTACCTCAGTGATGATATATTATTATACTTTATTTCCTTGTTTGTTGGCAGGTTTTCGACCGACGTTTTCCTTGTTCCCAACACACACTCGACAAAGTATTTCAGCTATCACTCTGTTCTAACTTCATACTTTGGGGGGCTCACTATTACACATTATTTTCGTCACCCTTATGACCATTAATTATGTACACCTATCCTTTGCCTTTAGAAGGATCAATGGTCTGAATCCCTGAAGAAGAATGAAGACACATTTTCCCAGAAAGATGGAAATTATATTTTCCCTTGTAAAAACCTTATGAAGAAGGATCGTCACACCTTTCTCAATGTTAAGGGTGTGACGATATAGGATCATCGCAAGCTGAACCAGAGTGGCTTGCGACATTGTCACAGTTTGATCAATGTTAAGGGTGCGACGATTTTCCATACGAAGGAAAAAGAGAAGCTTCTCGATGCTTCTAGAATAGGAACTTCGAGAGTGAGGTGGCCTCCGATCAGTTTGGATCTGAGTCGTATCCCTGTTCTCATGGGATCATCCTAACCTCCTCACCCTATCCTTTTCATCTTATAAAAGGAGGCTAGTTCTCATTGGGAAAGTTAGCTTGGAAAGGGTTAATAGTTTTTTGGGTTAGCTTGGAGAATAGATTGAGAATTCTCAGTTGAAGGGCCTATGTTGGCTTTGATCTTTTCTTTGTCAAGATAGATTGTTGGTCTTAGAATCCTTGGAGCAAAAGTGTGTGGGAAGCAAGGAACTGTTGGAAGGAACTTGACAACATCAAGGCGTCTAGTTGTATCTTTCTTCCACATTATTTAATACAGGTATACTTTTTCTTTCCTATATGGACGTTATTTGTCCATATTGTATGATTCCTTGATCACTTACATAATTTCATATTGAATAGACTCTGTCATTCTTGTCTTTGTTGGCTTGTGCTTCTTTGCAGATACTTCTCCATAAGCCTTATGATGGATCTGGGATCACATTAGCAAGGTAAGTTCTACAACATTTAAAAGGTATGTTTTGGATCCTCTTCTTATTTGATATCTGAAATCTAAGAAAATTTTAGTGCACTGTTTGTTTTGTTCTAGTTTTGGGGTGAAACTAGGGAGATCTGTTTATGTCTGCACTTACCAATTTGTCTAATAACATGCATTCTGTGAGATATTCCATCGATATCTTCTCATTTCCCTCCTATAAATCATCATGTTCACCTCTGCCCTCTTGGCAGTCTACGATATCTCTACTTGATCTCTCCCCCTCCTCATCACCAAGGGTTTCTCCAACTTTTGGCTCTCAAACACAAACCATATCCTTTGTGGAACTAAGGCTTTCAGCATGCCTCATCCACTTCCTCAATACCTGTCACTTCCTCCTATCAACTATCTATTGGGCATGCCAATTTTCTTTCTTCTTCATGGGCCACTCATACCTCCAAACTCCTTGGGATTCCTGCTACATGTTTAGAAAAAAATTATCAAGATTTGCTCTTATCTCCTCGATCTCTTTGTCCATCTATGCTTTTCTCACCCGATGGAAATATTCTCCTCAACCTTGCCTCTGGCCTTCAATATTCATTCTCTCCTTCTGCCTCCAAGAACGCAATTGGTTCTTCTCCTTCATCCCACTTGGTCGTCTGTTGACTGCTGCCCTCTGGAAAATAATCTTCATAGAGCATCACTACTTTGTCTCCATCTTCTCCTTCATGTTATATGTAAATAAAATCAGGCTCTGATACCACTTGATGCAGATCCCCACCCTTACCTGGGGTCAATGCGACCTCCCAGTCTAATATTGTTCAAAACTAAGGAGCCAAATTGGCTCTCGGGACTTTGTTGAGCCCTAAAAATGTTTTACACAGGTCCTTTCCCCTTTTCCCTGCTCGAAAATGAAGTCTGAGAGGGACCTTATACATCAATGAAGTCCTCCACGTGACTTCAGGATAAGAACCATGGGCTAACCTCTTGTTACCTTTGCAAAATCAAATTCAGGCCTCCTAGCCCCTTTTCCCTTGGTGGGAACCCTCATATTAGCATGGTTGTGTCCAGGCGCTTTAAAGAATGCACGCTACTTCGGCTCTCCGGAGCTCCGGGCTCTAGGAGCTTCCACACCCTAAATTTCCAATCCCTCTTAACAGCTAAGTGGGTGAAGTCCCAGATAGCAAAAAGGATCAGCGGTTCACAATACCTGCCATGATCGACGATGCACAGACAAATTCAGGATTTTGGGCTTTGACCGTTCTACCTGCTCCAATACGTTATACATCTGGAGAGTGGAACTCTAAAGTAGATCGAATGGCTCCCATTCTTACTTCAAATCAACAAATTATATCCAATTTGTAATTTCGGGCTTCGGGACATCCAACAGAATTGCACCTCCAGTTCCTTGGAGTGTCAAATTGGAGAACTTTTGAAGGCCAAAATATACAATCCTCCACTCTACAGCAACCAATCGTGGAGATCCGCTTTGGGACTCTAGGATTCAAGCCTCCAGGAGTCCTCAACCCACGTTACTCCATACCCAAATCTGCCAAACTTCCACATTTGGGCCTTCGAGAACTCTCACCTCACTGCACTCTACTTCCTCTGAAGCACTAGAATGTATAAGGGCCTCACATTCCTCCACGTGTCCTCCTCTGATCGATGGTTCTGACCAAATCCAGAATTCAGAGCTCCGGAGAGATCGAACCCTTCTAAACCTAAACTCCTCTAAAATTTTGGTCTTTTGGACCTCCTCTAATCTACTGACATGTGTCCCTCTCAAATGGGTGGCTGAGATGGACTCTAGCTCTTTGAAGTTCCACAAGGCCCCTTGACACTGCACCTTTATTTATCTGGAGTACTGGACCTCTGAACTCTTGGATATCCTACTGCGCATGCACTCAAATGGACGATCCATATCGATTTCATCTCCCCAATACTTCAGGAGTCTTATAACATTTTTCACCTTCTTCCTCCCATAGTACTTACCTTCTAGACCTCCAGATCTAGCACCATGTTTCTCCTCTCAATCAATGGTGAGGATTGGCTCCCCTCTTTAGAGCTTCGGAGGATTTAACCACTTCTTGCCTATGTTCTCACATACTTTCGATCCCACTGATATGCATCTCGACTGATGGATGGTCTAGATTTTCTTCACGTCCCCATGACTTCGAGAACCTCGTCTCCTTTGCACCCAAGCTCAGAAATATGTCGAATAGGCGAAGTCCAAAGGACTCCAGGGGTTAAACCTCATGCAACTTACCTGGATCCGATGGTCATTGCAGCTTTCATTCAGATATGATGGTTGGGATCTATTCTCCCTTTGTGAGCGCTCCTCCTCCTGTATGGACTGAATTATGATGGTCCATATCTGTTCCTACGACCAATCTAATGGTGTTTGTATCTCCTCCTCCTGTCTGCTATGCTTTCCTTCTGAATAAAATATTTCTCAAACTTTTTCAAAGGCTTGCCCTTTGATCTTCTCTTTAGAAAGCCTAATTCCTCAGCCTGTGGTGTACCTCCTGATCTTTCAAACTCTTACAAGGTTTTTGAAGGGACTTGGCCCTCTTCTCCTTCTCTAAATTTTTATACCCTTCTGGCAGATCAACGTTCGTTCTCCTGAGCTCTATACTCGAAATTTATTTCGGTCTCTGGCACACTTATCGTGCCTGCCTTCATAGATGACCAACACTTGGTCGGGTTTTTCTTATGTGCACTCCCTGCACCAGACTCTACGTAGACTTGAACTATCTCTCCTAAGCTTGAAATTACTCAGACTCCTAAGGAATTCTTACCTTTGTTCCTTCAATGAATCTTGTGTTCTCCTGGCACTTCTTCGCTTGTCCTCCTGAGCTTATGGACTTTTCTAATGGTCCTTAGTGCACTCCTTGCACTGGCTTTACCCTTGATTATTTCTCAAAACTTGACTAAGTGTTAGCTCGATGCACGCCTTGCATGGGTCTTCTGTGCACACTTGCACTACTTCTCCTTTGAGCTTGAAATAGCTTAGACTTCAAAGGGTTCAGTCCCTTTGTCTCTTCCTCTTCTTAACAAACGAGTCTAAAAATACTCTTCTTTTTCTCTCCTTGCGTGGCTCCTCAGAGTGTTCAACAACTATGATATGTCTTCCCTTCTTATATTTAAACTTGTTCTGGTGTGCCCACCTAGAACGCTCTTCTATGAACTCAAAAAATAGTTCAAGTGCACTCCTTGCACTGACTTCACAAATTTTTCACTAACTCTGGTGTGCACTCCATGTACAAGCCTAGGAGCCCAGAACACTCAGCAAACCATAGATAAATAATTTCTATCTAATTCCTGCAAAGGGAAAAGTGCTCATACTCTTAGCATTCATATAAAAACACAGTAAACACATTCAAAATAAAACTTTCAAATAAAACACATAGAAACCTCATGGGAAGGAAAAACTTCTCTTTGTATTAATCTGAATGTTAATTACAATGTGTACAAGGTTGGACTGCAATAGAGTCTCGAATTTTTCTCTCCTCTCCTCTCTTGAGCTCTCAAAATGTGCTCACTCCTAATCTTCCTAATGAATTTTGAAAACAATGATCTTTTACAAAGGAGGGGCTCTCAATCCTTCCTCCACCTACTCGGATTGAATTACATTGAATTGCCATCAATTTGAATCGGGCCTCAATCTTCCTGCTGCCATCCATTAAAGGTGACTTCGCATGCAACATGTACAAAGTCACATGGCTCGGCTTTACTAAGCCTCCAAACATTTAATTTCATTTAAATTTTAAATTTATGCCAAAATTTGAAAGGACTGGTGCATCCTTCTTTGGGATCCGCTCTCTCCTAGTTCACGGATGTGCTGGCTTGTTGGCGCTTTGTTGAGGTGGGGAAATGCTCTTGCATCATTTTCTTCATAAAAACAAACTCCCATTCCTTTGATAAAATATTCCTCTTCTTGAGTTATCCTTCTAGGCTCAGATCCAGTCAGCATATATATAAATTCCCTAAGGAATTTATCTTGAATGAGGTAGAAATGAAAAGGTGCTTTATGTTTCCAAAAAATAGGGTGCCATAATTGAACTAGTTCATTATCAACATCTAAATTTTATCTTAGGGGAAACCCATTAAAATAAATTACAATAGGAAAATGTCAGGACCAAATACACAATCATAAAAAATAACTAGGCTTTTAAATAGTTGGCCAACCGAGAAGAAACTTCATTTGAGATTACCTCGACCCGGTCGAAAATGTATTATGTTTTAAAAGAAAAATGTAATACATACAAAACTAACCTCGGAATGTGAGAAGTGGACTCTCTTCCCATTAAGCATACGAACAACCATGAAAAATTATGGTATGGCTCAACCAATATGGATATTTCGATGGTTGAGAGGTCGAACGACATTTTTGCGGATGGAACCATAAAATCCTTTAGAAAATTCACTCCGCCACCTTGAGAATCCATGAAGGAGACAGCTTCCAAAATCCTAATAATTTTATTGGAACTAAGAAGTTGAAGCATTCTTTTAAAGATCTTTTGAGTTAAAAAAATTGGGTTCTTTCCTTTGAGTGATACCCAAACTTCTCTACTTTTGGGGTCGAAACAACAAGCACGCCAAGAAAATAGTTCTGTGAGGTCAAAAAAATCAGGCATACAACCAACATTTTCCAAGCTTGTAGTCTAGATTTTATTATTTTATTTTGTTCAAGAGTTAAGCTCTGATACCACTGATATGTCGCAGACCAATGAATGTCTTTGTCTTGGTGGGTGAGAGAGTTAGTAGTGTCTCCACAAAAGGGGTCTTTCCTTCTTCTAGTTGTCATATTCCTTATTCTTTCAATGCACTTTGATATACATAATACAATCACTTATGAATTATGGATCCCAAGCATGTTTAAAGGCTAAGTGCATGAATTACATTTATTGAAACATCCTTTCCATATGTATAAATTCTTTTAGAAATATGGAAAACATAAAATGGAAATTATTCTAAAAATAAAGAGATTTATGGGAAAGTGAGATAATTAATTTACATTATTCCCAGATCACTTCCCTTTACCTCGCAAATCAAAATTCATTAATGTTCAATAAGTGACCTTTGAAGAATGTGAAAGGCACATGATGTTTGTAGATATTTCACTAAGTATAGATAGAGATATATCAATCCTTATATCATTTGTAGTGCATAACTTCATGAGTGTGGAAGCATGAAGGTGCAGAGGTATGGTGGGTGCAGAGAGAGAGATATGAAAGTTGTGTGGGAGAGAAGTTTGTGCAAAGAGAGAGATATGAAAGTTGTGTGGGAGAGAAGTTTGTGCAAAGAGAGAGATATGAAAGTTGTGTAGGAGAGAAGTTTGTGCAGAGATAAGAGTGATGATGGATATTATGCACAATGGAAAGTTTGAAATAGAAAAATAAGGTTTGGATTGTGCAGGAGATGACTTGCACATGAAAATGTTTTGTGCAAAGTGTGAGGAAATTGTTATAGAAAAGGAATCTTTGCATGGGATAGGGAATCCTGCACAAATCAATAAAATAGATAAGCATTGTGAAATTTCATTTGCAAGTATAAGTAAAGGAAAAATGGGTGGAGAAGTGGCTCTATGTATGGAAAAAACTAAAATAAGGGGACACGCGAAAATGGGTCAACAACTCTGCCAACTCTGACCAAAATCTTCGTCGTTATATGGAATATTATCAGTTGACTTCATCCATCTAGGTCATCGACCTTCCTAGTTCACATAATTTCTTGGATGTTGAATTTCCTTTGCATGAATCTATCCTTGAAGCCATGACTATGGATGATAGATCATGGGAAGAGACGTATCATTGGTCATTCTTTCTTCAAAAATTAGATTAGTTAGAGGTTTACATGCAAAACCTTGGTCCATGTATAGATATCAAGTGGTGTCAATACCCCACCTTAACACATGATGTGTATGAGGGGGTGGGGGGTTAGGGGGGCGAAATTTGGAAAACCTTTTCGATATTCTATAGGCTCTTGGAATCTCCTTGAAGCATGACCCTTTTGATAACATATTTGTTGGAGCTAATTTTTCTTTTGAATGATTCAAACTTTATAGTTCTCTTTTCAAATAATTTTAGGGTGAATTTTCTAGGTCATATAGTGGAATGCTAATTCTTAACCTAATTGTGTCTGGGAATTCCTTTTCAGAATTCACCACTGAATTTTCCATTCCAATCCATATCGAAGAAAAATGTCTCATATATTTACCATGTATTTATGGGAATCATCAAGGAGATATGATATCTCATGAGATTTCCAAATGGTTTGTCCATTTTCATTATGATAAATGTGTTAGTCCTTGCGTTTGGTCTGAAAGTGACTTGGTTGAGGTTCATTCCTGACACCATGGTATGTTAGGAGAGTGGAATTTTGAACATATATGGCATGGCCCTTTCATGTTGAGCTGCATATTTCGGACAAGGGCTTATGAGTTCATCGATAAAGAAAGGAATCCTTGACCTGGGCCTCAATAGGGGCTCTACTTGAAGAAGTATTATGTGTAAGCAGCAATGTTGCACATTAATTTGTACCAAATTGTATTTTAAGGGTTTTTGTTTTCAGGGTTTTGTTTTCCAGAGAATAACTTGTTATCAAAGGTTCATATTGGATATATTAACTTTTGTACCAATGTTTTTGATCATGTATACAAGACTTTCAAGACATTTTCTTCCACACTTTTTGGTGATCTTCATTGAAATTTGAGGTATGTGTTTCAATATAGCATATAGATATAGCAATACATTTTTCCATACATTTTGACATTACATTATTAATCGTCCCTTTTGTTGACATTATGTCTTAGGTTCAATCCCACTAGGTTGAGACATTAGCCTCTCTTTTTTGTCGCACATCATAACTTGTGTGATAGAGCCTTTTGAGCATGGTCACCCTAGTTAGCACATGTCTGCCATTTTGGTGTCCATGCTAAAGTTATTTATAGGATTGGTAGCCTTCGTATCCCTACCATTACTTTACATTAAATGCCTATGACTTCTTCCCAATATTTTTCTAGCCATTCCTTATGGGGTTCCCACATTTATGTTTTGATTTGAATCATTGCATTGAATACAAATAGTTTCACTTTTGGGCCTAATTCCAACTACAATTTTCCATTGACGCTTATTTCTTATGCATTCTATTCAATCACTTTCCTTTACATCTATTGATTTTTCATTTTGAAAACATATCCCTAGAGGAAACATGTTGATGAGTGTCCATATCCTTCACATCCCCCCTTTTTTTCGCATATATATGTTATGTGTTCTTGGAAGGTAGTTTCTTTCCTTGCGACACTCGTTTTCTCCATTGTATTATGGAATTATTTTATCCTCTTCATGATTTTTGATATGAAAAAGACACAAAAAATCAAATATTTCAAAAAAAAAAGGAGGAGATAAAGAACTAATATCTTTACTTATTTTATCCTCTTCATGATTTTTTGATATGAAAAAGACACAAAAAATCAAATATTTCAAAAAAAAAAGAGGAGATAAAGAACCAAGATCTTTACTTTTGTATTTAGTGGCAACATTTTCAATTATGTCACCGTTGAACAAAGCACCAAGTTTGGAGTTCTTGTTTTTTTATAAGTTGGGTTTCAGTATTTCCTTAGGATCCAAACCATGATTCTTGAGTTTTACTCCTAAGATGGTTACTCTTCTAATCACTATGGATAATTTATTGATGCATCTTGCATTGCGAATTTATCATTATTCCTTCTTGCATCAAATTCTTCACAACTCACCATTATGTCATGCTTATGTTCAAAGGTCGTCTTTAGCTTATGTTTACCATTCCTCAAAATTATTGACCATCCATGTTGACCTTCCCTATTGTCAAGTTGTTATCATTTGCATCATTATTAGTATTCTTTACTCATGATATTGTGCAAGTTCCTCGTTGATTTCTCATTATCGGGTCATCTCTTATCAACTACAACACATTTCTCTGAGAGATTGAGATGGAGTTGATAGCACCCTAGGCCTATTTCCATAATTGGTAGGATACCTTGCACTCAACCAATGAAATTTTATTAATAGTTGATTATTGATTGATTTCCCATGTTTTTAATAACAATCCCTCTATTCATATATCTGGATTTGTGTTGTACCTTGGTTTCCATTTTCATCATTAGTGGAATTGTTCACCATTATTAGCACCTTTCATAACATTTGTTGCTCAAAGGGTCATTTTTGTGCATTATTTTCATTTGTTGCATGCGGGAAATGTACTCAGTGTTGTGTTCTTAAAGACTTTGTCCAATACCTTCAAATCATTTTCTTGATGTTTTCTCATGTTGGATGATGGGGAGTGCTTTAATTCCCTCCTTCTAGGGGATATCTTCCCATCAACATTGTCTCATTTTCTTTGGAAATGGGATTTAGAGACTTTATAGAACCTTAGGGCTTGCATTCATCAATGGTAGGTTCCCTCACTATTGATAGTGGGAATACATCAATGTCCCTCAATTGATAGTTTCTACAAGTGTTCAAAAACAACATATCTATTCACACTTTCTAGATTGTACTATGTACCTTGACTCCCATTATCATTTTCAATGGGTTTCCCCACATTTGTTAATGGTATACGTCAATGACTAGTAATCAAAAGGTTTCTCCCATCTTCAACTTTGACTCATTTATTCACATGGTGTAGGTTTGTACCTTTAGTGGATTTGGATTGAAGACCTTGTCTTCTAGTAACATTTTCTCTTTACAATGTTTCCTGAGTTTCATAGATAGTACCACCTTACCTCTCTGACGTTTGTACTTTTTGGAAATAAATTTTTACACCTTACAGTTCCAATTGTTTTTCTTGACGTACACTAAGACATAGATCCACTTTGTATTTTCTCATGGCTATGATCTAAATTTGACATGAATCCATCATGTATCTTGTCTGTGGCCATGATTTCTCCATTTTATATACTTCATGGATCTACATTGTACTTGATTTGGTAGCCATGTATTTTCACATTCTAGCATGGGTATTTCTGCATTAGGGAAGAGAGTCATATGATAATTTGGTTTTTGTTGTAGTTACTTTTCTCATCCGAAGTTTTTCAGACTCTACTTGGTCCCACTTAGAATCTTTCCTGATTGTTTTATAATGTGTTTCAACCATCAACTTCATTTTTGACATCATACAGAAGGGAACATATATTATAGCATTGTTTGGCACCATCATGTGTCTAATTCTCAAATGGCCTTCATACTAATGAATTGCATCACTTCTCATCTTAAAGCATGTTAAAAATGTTTTTTTTTTCCATCCACACGCACTTTTCCTTCACAAAAGGTGTATGCATGCACTCATTTCCTTCACAAAAAGGGGTGTGTACCTTGAAAAATGGGGAAAACGTAATAAATGCTCAAAAACCACATGCTCCCAAGTGTGGTTTGTGGGATGTGAACACATGTACCTCCCTAAAACGTGTTACCAACTGCCTCAACCAATGCATATGACTATAAAATTAGACCTATGTTAGAGAAAGGAGCAACTAGTAGAGCTACCATATGGGCACCCTCATGCTGAAAGTCAAAGGTGATTGTAAATATGAGTTTTTATGACCTTCTTGTCCATAAAAACCTATCTTTTTGAGTTGTGGCTTCTTCCCTTGGATGTGAGGCTTAAAAAATTCTAGTTTTCCTCAATCCTTTTTCTTGGAGAGAAGTTGAAGTCCAAAAGTTGTCTTAAGTGGCCTACGATTAGAGAAACTTGGATGACGGTTAGAAAGGTGTCAATAAAAAGATATCAGTTATATTTGTATTCTATTGTTATCATTAATAAAAAGGAATATCTTTATTCTCCCCCCCATTAAAAAAAAATCAAATGTTCTTCTTTAATCATTGAGTTTAATTCATATTTGGATGTGTGAAATGACTTACCTGATTAGTCAATTAGAGTTATTTATTTTCATACTTGGTTTTTATAATTGATTTCATTGAGAAAGTTTATTGTTTATTTATGTAGGTTTGAACCCTTGTATTGGATTGTTGACAAGAATAGCAGGATTAGCATATGTTATTCATCTCAAGGAAACCACCTGAACAAGGTACACAATTTGTCCAATTGAAATTTAGTTATTATAAGTAGTTAAAGTCTAACTTTGGGAAAATAAAATATGTTACTCTTCGAACCACTCTATGATAGTTTGACCCTAGCTATTAGGGTGTTTTTATCTGCAACAAATGGATTGTATTTCCCATCTATAATTTTTTTTAGATAAATGGTTCAACTCCAAAATTATTTACCCCCACAAGATGGTTAAGGCATGGTTTCCCACTATCCTCTGGTTTATTCCTCTTGATGTAGAAGGCTTAAGTATAGCTATACTAGAAGCAAGGAGAATAGGGTACATCAAAGGGATAAAGATAGGCATGACTATCTCATTGACACATTTATTATTTTTTGGTGACGTGTTTTGTTTAGTGATGGATATCTTACCTGGAAGATAACAAACTAAATGAGATTCTATGTAGCTATGTATTGCTACAAGAATGTAATTAAATATGCTAAAACTAGAATTTCAGTCAACAGATTAGAGGAGGAACATGAAATACTATCACAACATGCATTTTGATATCAAAAGAGTGATCTATAGTCAGGGATAATATGTTTTGGGTTTGTATTGAAACCAAATGAATAGGGGGTAAAAGACTATTGTTAAAATAGACAAAATGGTGAACACGTGATGCAATAAATGGCTATTCTTGGGAGGAAGGTTAATCCGAGTGAGATAAGTACGTGAAGAAAACCAGGTTCTTGGAATTCTTTGAATTATATTCTACTAGGAGAACATGAAAAAAATAGGAGGAAAGTATTCAAATTTCTATGAACTAGAAATAAGGAAAAGGATGTCATCTCACGGGTTGAATGGATCTACATTGCAAAGCCAAATGAGGAAAGCAGATGAGTTTTAAAAAATATAAATTTATTTGGGAAAATACTAGCTACAAAAAGTGTGTGGAGATTAATCTTAGAGGAAACCTTGTGGAAGAAAATATTTTTTCAAAAGTATATAAAACTTCTAACTATCATTGACTAGATAAGAAAGCTAAACAAAAAATTCATCATTACTTCAATAGTTCGGAAGGCACTAGTGCAAGCCTTTCCATTTGTAGGTATTTGGATAGCATGGAAGATTGGTAATGGGGAACATATGAGATTAGGGATTGATCTATGACTACCTAGGGAATTCAACTTTCAAGGAATTCAACACTTTTTGGTGAAAAACATATTCATTCTTTTCGATGTGATATACAAATTTTCTTAGTCTTCAAAAGGCTCAAGAAGCTAGATAATATTAAAAAGACAAAGTTCATAACAAAGGTGTTGATGTGACCCCAAGAGGCCATATATGGGGTTAGATGTATATCTAATGAAGTAAATGCATATGTAAGATTTATCAGCCTAATAAAAAGTTCAGATGAGAAAAAAAGTGAATATATATATATATATATATATATAATTGGAAGGAAGAACATTGAAGAACATTATATAAATGTATTAGGGGTTATTTGGAATATATTCTTATATTCTATAAGAGTTATCCCTTAAAGATGATATTTTGAGAGAGCAATACAAGGATACCATATTTATGTGGAGTTGGGGGCATATTATATCTTTCAAAAATGAATTTCATAAAATATAATGCATGTCTTGAACTAGCACCAATAACTTCAATGAAATGGTGGTTTTGAAGTTGCTTTAAAAACTATAAAAAATAATAATAATAATAATAAAATAATGTTACAAATGTGTAGGTGTGGGGGAGATTCAATGATAATCATTAACTAGATAAAGGGTATATATAAGATGGAAAGCTGGATCATGTCACCAATTTTCAACCAATTAAAAAAATGGAAACATTGCTCACTATAATCTCTTAAGTATGTGTACATAGAATTAAACACCATAACATACAAATTATCGAAAGAAGACCCAAAGGTTGCATACGGGTAGTGGGAGTAGATTGAATACAAAGATGGTACCTCATTGTCATTAATTCTCATGTAATTATCCTTAACATAACATGATCCACCAATTTTCAACCAATTAAAAAAATGGAAGCATTGCTCACTATAATCTCTTAAGTATGTGTACATAGAATTAAACACCATAACATACAAATTATCGAAAGAGGACCCAAAGGTTGCATACGGGTAGTGGGAGTAGATTGAATACAAAGATGGTACCTCATTGTCATTAATTCTCATGTAATTATCCTTAACATAACATGATCCACCAATTTTCAACCAATTAAAAAAATGAAAGCATTGCTCACTATAATCTCTTAAGTATGTGTACATAGAATTAAACACCATAACATACAAATTATCGAAAAAGGACCCAAAGGTTGCATACGGGTAGTGGGAGTAGATTGAATACAAAAATGGTACCTCATTGTCATTAATTCTCATGTAATTATCCTTAACATAACTTATGTTATATTTAACATAACTTATGTTATATTGAAGGATATTGTCTCAACTCTTCTTAAACTCGTGTCATTTTTTTCTAATAAGGATGAACTGAACACACACATTTTTATATTAATGTTGGTTGGCTCTTTTTCATGTTTAGGGGGATATATCTCTTAAAGACCAAGATTGAAGTCTAAATACTATATACATATACAAGATGTCATATCTCTTTCAAATAGAAATTATGACTTTTATGATTTTTTTTCAATGAGAAAATATATATGATTTTGTATATTTTTTTTTTAATTGATATTGATCTTAAATATTGTATACATATACCAAATGTCATATCTCTTTTGAATAGAAATTATGACTTTTTTCAATGAGAAAAATATATATGATCTCGTATATTTTTTTTTTTTTGATATTTGATTATTATTATTATATTGTGTTGAAAAATAACGATTAAAAATATTTAATACAATATTTATACAAATTAATAATTAATAGTTATAATAACTTATTAATATTTAGTAAATTATTTATATTTTTAAAAAATTATGATTATTAATAATGAATATCAATAATATTATAAAAACTGCCCCCAGGGGGCAGCTCAATTGGCAAGTGCCGTGAAAATGAAGTTCCAAGAGGTTTCGAGTTCAATTCCCCCCGACTTACCTTGTGTGCCGCGTAAGGGGCATCGTGGGTACACCTGGAGGTTATAGTGGTAGCGGTTGGATAACACGGCCACGTGTAACGCGAGCACGTGCCCAACTAGTTGTTGATTCCTCCAGACACAAAAAAAAAAATAATATTATAAAAACTAATATATACACGATGTCATATTTCTTTGAAATAAAAATTATGACTTTTTCCAATGAGAAAAATATACATGATCTTGTATTTTTTTATTGATGTTTATCAACATAAATACTGTGTTGAAAAAAAAATGATTAAGAATATTTAATATAATATTTATATTTATATAAATTAATAATTAATAGTTATAATGACTTATTAATATTTAGTAAATTATTTATATTTTTAAAAATTTATAGTTAATAATAATGAATATCAATAATATATATTATTATAAAAACTAAGTTAAAAAGTGGATAAACTCAGCTATTTTTCTATGATATTTTTTTCCAAATTGTCAAAAGTTATATTTCCATTTAAGTAATAAAAATTTTGATAAGAAAAATTTGTCCTTAGATATTTTATCCTATTTTATCCCATTTTAAGAAGACTTATATTATCAAAAATTTCAATAAAATGAACGAATCAAATTTTTTTCTGGTTAAAAATCAAAAAAAAATAAACAAAGAAACAAAACCATAATGGAATCATTGAGTTTGTCAACTTTTAATTTCCTTTTTTATAAAAAATATTAAACTAATAACAAACACACATAACAATAATAATTATATAATAATTAAGTACTAAATTATGGATATAAATAATGTTTCCCTATATTTAAAATATGATTTAAAATATGTGTACTTAAATCCCAATCCTTTATAAAATGATTAAATTTGAATTTATTAGTAAATTTATTAAATTTTTATAATTTCTCATGTTATCAAAATTATAAAAAGTTATGAAAGTTTTTGGCATCATATAAATCTAAGTTAAATATCAATTTTTTGTTATTCAAATTACATTTTTGAATGCATAAATGAATTCAACTTGTTGAAAAACCCCTCATATTACATAAATTTAACTATTCAAATATACAACTCCAACAATAATTTCAAATAAAATTAAAGTGATAATATAACCTAAAAAAACAAAATGTAGAACTTAATCCAAATTTATTAATTATTTTTAAAAAATGAATATTTTAAAATGTTAAATTAAATCATTCTAAACACACAATATATTATACTAAAATAATATATATATTTTCTCCATATCCAATTTAATCCAAATTTATTAATTGTTTAAAAAAATTAAATATTTTAAAATGTTAAATTAAATCATTCTAAACACATAATATATTATACTAAAATTATATTTTTTTTTTATTTACCTCACAAAAGTCATCTTTTTATATTTATTTATTTTTATTCTTTTAAAATAATAAATAACAAATAATTATTTTTAAAAAACATATTTTATTGAAAAGTAAAACTATGTTCAATTATTCTAATAAAGTATTGGAACATAATGTCTATTTCAAATAATACCGACATATTTCTAATCTCTAAACAAAAAAACAAAAGAAAAGGCAACATAAATCCTATATACATTCAACTTAAGATTGTCATTACCATTTGATATGGAAGCCAAAAAATCCATAGTGTTGTCGGTGGTTTAATAGAAGGGATGACCACACATCTCAAATCAACATAACCATCACATAATAAAGAATTAATAATGCAATTGAGTCGTTCTTATATGTTTTTTTTATCTATCATTTTTAGTATTACAAGATCACTAAATTGTTGGAATATTCACTAATGAGAGGGGTGAGTTAGTATTGAGCACGTTTTACCATTTTTAATCACAATATTAACTTAATATTAACTATACAGCGTGAGTGGGCCTAATGGTTAAGAACATGTGTTTCCTTTTAAGAGGTCACGGGTTCAAATCCAGAGGGGGGTAGGGTATGTATACCTTCGTAGACTTTACCAGTCAAATTGTTGGGCGGAGGGGGGTCCCTTGTCCCACAAACAAGGGGGTCTCATACACCAATTTGGTGTGTTGGCTTGGTCGTGACCTTAAAAATAGATTATTATTATTATTATTATTATTCACCTATAATTGCATTTATCATGTCATAAACATATAACCATAAATAGTACCATTCAACATTGCATCACATCATACAAAATGCACAATGGATTTTTACGTGGAAGCCCAAATGGGAGAAAACCACAAAATGTTTTCTTATATATAACTCCCTAAATTCTCCAGCTCCAACTGGAAGGAGGATCCAACCCCCTGATTTGGCCCTAACCTAAAGGAAGCTCCAACTCCCTGCATTATCCATTACCAACTAGAAGGAGGCTCCAACCCCTCGATTTAGAGGATTCAACCTAAAGGAAGCTCCAACTCCCTATATTCTCCAGCTCCAACCGGAAGGAGGCTATGACCCCCTTTCCTTGTCATTTCCTTCCTCCCTGAAATATAAATGGAGACTCAACCTGTCACTATCACTATCATTGTCATTGTCACTGATACTATCATTGATAATGTCACTGTCATTGATACATCATCATCATCAAAACTCAACCTATCACTGTCACTGATACTGATACATTTCTATCATCAAAATGGATACATTGTCATTATCATCAAAACTAGCTCACCACATAAAGCCAAGATCACCAAAATACCTCCAAACCATATGCCCAAAATCACCGAGACATGCCTCTATCCATGTGCCAAAATATGCATCAAACATGTACCAAAATCACCAAGAAATGTACCTCATACATGTGACAAAGATATGCCTCAAACCATGTATCAAAGATGTGCCTCAAGCATGTGCCAACATCACCAAGATATGCCTCAGATAATATACCAAATATATGCCTCAAATAATATACCAAAGATGTGCCTCAAGCACGTGCCAACGTCACAAAGATATGCCTCAGACAATATACCAAAGATATGCCTCAAACATGTGCCATAACATCACCAAGATGTGCCTCAGCATGTACCAACATCACCAAGAAATGCCTCAAGCATGTACCATAACATCACCAAAATATACCTCAACATGTACCAACATTACTAAGACATGCCTCAAGCATGTGCCATAACATCACCAAGATATAACCCTCAAAATATGCATATAGACATACCTTTAATCATGAAGATAACCTGTTGCATGAGATCTCAGACTACCATACCTTCCTCATATTGTTCATCAAGACACAAGAATCTTTTTCAACCGTTACCTCAGTCTCGCGGGACAGAAATTGGGCAACTAGGGTGCCTTGCGTGATGCTACCAAGATAACCAGTGGTGGCCTCGCGGGAAACCCTGCACTTGATATGTGGGGGTCTGCTCAATTAGGATTTTTCATAAACCCTTCTCCCACCTGTGGCTTTGAGACTTCTCCTTCACACTTCTTCGCTACCTCAAATTCACTGCCTCGGGTTCACTTAAGAGATCACATACTTGGTTGGTTGGTTGGTTAGAATGAGAGGCTTATTGATGTGTATTTATACTGTTTCAAGTAACTCTTTTACTTAATTTTAGAGCCGACCTATAACTTTTGTTTGCAACAAATTTTCTCCTTTAATTAATTTTGGGGACGACTTGTAACATATTGTCCTTAAATCCATGACTTCTTGACCATACTCTAGGGTTTCATCTTTAAGAGGGAATAACTTCTCAACCGTGAGGAACCACGTGGCATTCCACCTACCGTTGGAAACAACATGACTAGGATTATCCATTTATGAGGGTTTCACATGTATTTCAAATGTCCTTCATCTTATTTTTCCTAAAACAACTTTTGGATTTATGACTATACCTCCAGGGATTCTTAACCACTCAATCACTTAGCCATATTTCCAGGGATTCTTGTAGACTTCTTCAAAGCAATTTCCCGTGAAGGCCATGCTTAAAGCTACACCATAAGGGGACCGCTTTGGAGACTTCCTCAAATACACTCATTACTTCTAGAGACTTCCAAACTTGCTTCGAGGCTTCTTCTAAGGTTGACATCAATGACAACCAACTTTCCAACATTGACATCAATGAAAATTAACTTTCTAACATAAACAAATTGATTACATTGTTCAAGATCATATGCCCCATTCTTACTTTTTAATTCTCACTCTCTAACACACCTTGGTTGAGCCACTACTTTATATTTATGAGACTCATAATTCCCTATGGTTGTTGATGTCACTTTTACTCTTGCCTTAATCTATAAGGTGTTGGTGTGGTGTTGTACAATACACAATGGACACTAATGAAATTCGTTGTTTTTGAGAAGAGAAGCATGACTATTATGATTCACAAAAGTGCCCCTAATAAAAGGTGAAGAAATCATTTTATTACAATATGTAACAAAATATCTAAAAAGATAAAAAGAAAAGTTGGAAAGGGAGAGGCAAAGAGGCAAGGGCCTCAAGAAGTTGAGTTGGAACGTCAACTTCCCATAACTTTCACATAAAAACTTGTTTTTCACATATGATATGTTGTTAGAAACCTCTCAAGAAACTCTATGACATGGAAAGGAAAGTTGATTCCTTTCCTTATTGTTTAGATATCATAAAATGCTATATAAAAAAGACACAAAACATGTTTTTGAAGTTTAAGACTAGAAATTGCCTAATTTCAAACTCTATTTGAAATGTTTTTATGAACAACTTAAATTATTATCTAAATCACATGTACACCAAACATGTTTAATTACTCATGTGGCATTTCAAGAGAAAGGATGTGATTTTGTTTCGTTTCAACCTTCAAATGATAGAACTTCATAATCTCACATGTTTCCTCAAATAAACCTAATAAAACTCATTCACATGAATTCTTATACTTCTTTATAAACCCTTGTGAAGCTTCAATTAACTCTCATCAACCCTTCTACCTCAATTCAATCTAATCCTTCAAAATATTCCTATCGTGATGAATGTGTTTCCCCACCCCAAGTTTGCATCTTCCCAAGGACATAATTACACCACAAGTAGTCTCTAGTAAGCACATTGGTAGCAATGAGGCATATCTGATTTTAATTTGCTCAATCTTTTATCAGGGTTCTCCATCAAGTTTGTGAAGGGATGAAACTATGAACCTGCATCTCATACCTTTCACCAATCAAACACTCTTCTCTCCAAGAATATTGAAGTGGTTAGAGATTCTTTCTCAGCTAAGAAATAAACAACTTTAATTCCAAAAATTCCCATCGTACTTTGGAGTTGATGTGATCTTGATGAGAGAATCTTACTAATCTAAGAAATAATCAACTTTAATTCCAAAAATCCCCCTGGTACTTTGGAGTTGATGTCATATTATCCTCTGCACATGCGCTTGTATGAACACTAGGGAGCAGGATTGGACTTGACATGGGTGATCATTATAAGGCAAGCATAGCTCCTCAATCTTAGAATATATGATATTTGCAAGTGACACAAAATGTTTTCATCATGTTCATGCATTCTTCAAGGCAGAGACAGCATCAAGTTCTGTATCCATTCATTGAAGAACAAGTGTTGGCAGCAAACATAACCAAGAACCTCCAACATTTCCCATCAAACCAATGGCTCACGCAGTGGAGTGAAGGGGGATCGGTCCATTTGGCCATTGTGGCCTCCACTACTTTATATTTATCGGGCTCATCAATCCCCATGAGAATAGATGCCACCTTTTTCTCCACCTCATGTGCCGGGAGACGATTGGCCATCTATCAGATCTCAGGAATCCCATGCCATCGTCTTTCTTAAATCATGGAGGACACGAGTAAGCATCTGGTGGTATTTGATTTCGGGCATTTTTTTAAAACACCCACACCATATTTATTCGGATGAATGTGATATTTTATGTTGTGAAATACTGAATTCTGTTGTGGCGATCATAATGCCTGGCTGCTTCGTGATAATGAGGAGAAGATGCAGGAGGAGACGTGTTGCAGACGAGAACATGGTGAACAGCAACAATGGCAATGGTAGTAGGGGATATTCAGGTGGTTTCAGCTACTTATGGTCGCTCTTCAAGGCTTTTCTTATTACTAATGACACTCAGCCTTCCACAAACACTGGGGAAGAAGACGATGGAGGAGGAATCAGAAGAGAAATATATGGAGACAACACCAGAAATATATGGTTTGCCAACGATCCTGCCATAGCAGAGAGGAACTACCTCGCTGTTCAGAGCAGCATGAGATACGCTATTTCCATGTGAACTTCATCGACTGAGCTGTAATATAATTCCAGCAATAGCAATAAATTAAGAATGCAGAGAATCATACAGCATGTAGGACACAATAACAATCACGGTTCATGAATGCTGTCGTTCTCTTCAATCTTTACTATGTAAGTAAATTTTGCTGTAATGTTTTTCTTTTGGTTTTGGTATCATGTTTTAGTTAAAGTGATACTTTTACATGATCTTAGAGTTCTCTAACATAACCTCCTTATACCTCGCTACTGAAATGGAGTTGCCCTAATTGCTACAACAATAAGTTTGAATAGGTTTTGCCAAAGCAAGAACGAGCTAACGTCGTTTTCATATTGTGGGGGGCATCCTCTTCCAATACTCCCAGCCAAGGCACTGTGACAGGGCTTTCAAATTCTGGGTTTCAGAGGTCATATCTCCATGATAACAACTAAATAAGCTTTTTTTTTCAAAATCAAATAATATACATGCATATGTGCAATAATTAAAATGTGGTATAATTATATAAGCATGGTTTCACACACATACAAATTTGTAATAATTAAATGTTCATAATTAAAATCGAGCATATTCACACACATCATGTCAGATGCATAGGTTTCATGATAGAGAATAGCATAAATTTTGAGTATTCATAACAATGATAAGGAACTTATCTTTTAATTGAAGAAATTCCAAGATACTAGGTGTGTCAAATCAGTTTTCTGTACAACAATATGTATCCAATGCAGATACTATCATTAAGTTAGGCGAAGCAGCCATTAGGGTGAAGGGAACAAGCCACATGCTTCTATCGTGCAACCCATCTGCTTTCATACATATGCAATCAATCTACACACTACAAAGCATCTCATCTAACCATCAAACAATCAAGGCACTCTCTTCCACTACCCCACACAACACAAGGTAGATCTTTCATCTCTCTACTTAAGTGTCCCTCAAAGATATTTTTCTTTCCAATACTATTCAATGTGGGTAGAAAGAACCCAATATGTTGTATGCATTTTAATATTTTCCTACTAGACTAATACTTGGTTTTCAAGCATCCAAAGATCAACAAATGCATAGTAGGTGAATGGTTCCTAACTTGCCCAATGTCTATCCTCACTTACAACCAACTATATTTCATCAAAGATCTGCAATTTCCTCTGCATAGTATTGATTTTGGTTAATTTCTAGATTGGTAATGGTTAGCAATAGAGAACATAGCATGAGTAGTGTGGGGCACGAATGTGAGAATGGTGGAATGAATGCTATATGGAATGAAAATGAGAGAGCCACGGAAAACAATAATTGGCATTAATCTTGATAGGAAGAATGTAGGACTCTTACACATCAACTATAAATTAGATTATGTGAGAGTTTTTAGGGAGAGATGAGGATTAGAAGAAAACAATTGTATGAATATCTCTTCAATAATGTATAAAATGTTGAAGTATCATATGCACATGTTTTAACTTTGTTTTCTTACATCTATTCATTTTTTCTCATGGTATCACAACAAGACAAAGCTTAGCTCCCTCATAGGAGAGTCTAGAGAAATGAGAGTCTAAAATGTAATACTTTTAGGATAGAGTAGTAGTGTAGATAACATATAGGGTAGAGTATAGTTCTTTGAGTAGAACGTAACTTGAAGAGAGAGAGAGAGTTTTAGATTTATGTATTTGATCATTGATGTGCTAAGTTGCTTGTGCGCAAAAATTGTGAATTAGGTGCTTAGTGTCATTACTAGAGCCACATGTGAAGCCATCTCACATGGATAAGAAAGCCATTGCTAACTCTAGTTTTGATTCATTCATTGGTAGCTCAAATTAAGAACACAATTTGCAGGAGAATCACTATCAAAGAGGAAGCCAACAACTATCCACACTTTGTCATGTCCGCCATTGATTTGCCATTGATACCCTCTTTGTTCATTTTTTTATCAAGGATTTTCCACCTAGATCCACAAAGTTGACATAATGGTGAACAATAGGGATTCTCCACATTTGCAACAAATCACAATATATAAAATTGCAAGCCTTGGTACTACCCAAGTCGATGTTGTGCCTTTTCATGATAAATTGTATTCAATTTTGAAGGAATGTGGAGGCTATGGGGCTCAAACATGGGACTTGATTTTGCACAATCTTCTTCATCTCAATCGTCCATTTTCTCTTCATCAAATGATGCAATAAAATCATTATAGATGCTAGGACTCCTCGCAGAACAAGCCTCCCATTGCATGGATTCCCTCATTTGCAAGTGCAATGTCAACAAGCATAGGTTGTGTATTACAAATGTCTCGGAAGAAGATTATAGGTTTTTCTTACAAGGATCCCATTACAAGTTTCCCAAGATTGTATCAACTTTCAGTAGAAAACCCAACAATAGGGGTGTTTTGGTTTGAGTACTTTTCACAAGTTAATGTAGATCTAGTTTTTGGTAAGCTATACATATTTGATTCGTGGGAGAATCTATAAGACACATCAAGATTGTTGGAAATGTAGTATGATGGTCTCGTGGCTTAGTCACACTACTCACTAATTGTAATTTATAGTCTCATAAATGTCTTGGTCATGACGGTTTCATGGATACATGATTTCCTTTCTTCTAGAGTGCTTATGGATATTTGATGAGTAATTATAGCTAATTTTTTTATACAAGTACTTTTTATAAACTATAATTTTACTCATAGGTTAATTAGTGTTAGGTTAATTAGTGTTATTAGGTATATAATCTAAAAGTATAAATAAAGTAATTGTGTATGTTTTTTTTAGGTCAAGTCAAAAGTTTTTCTTTAAGGATGTGTTTTTGGGTGACCCTGACATCCAACTTAATGCATATGTCAATTTTGGGGTATTTGTTCATAAAAGTGATATGCAATTTGACCTAGCTAGTTGAGCTAAGACAACCAGGAGGCTGGAGGAAATGGAGCAAGGAGGCCAACACAATCTCGATTTCACTGCTAACTCAGAGGTTGTAATCTACTATAGTGGCAAAACCAATGTTCCCATATTGATTAAGGCTAGGATGGTTACCCATTACAGTGGTGGTCATTATGTTGTTCATGATCAGGTGATAGTGATCAATTGCAACAATTACATGCAATGGTCTATGAGGTGTAAATCAACCATTAAATATATATTGAGAACCCAATCCCACTATTATGATTTGTACATTCTCAGTGACGCCCACTCCACCATAGGAGTAGAATTAAAAAATGAAGTGGAGGCCCATGCCACACTTTCGGTGAATTGGTTGCATGTCCCTATTCACATGTTGAAAATGTTAGTATGGCTCAATTTGATTGATCTCATTGTGAAGAGTGCATGCCCATCCATAGTGCTAGAAGTTGTATAGCATGTTCTATCCCTATAAGTTTGTACTTATAATATGGGGAATGTTGGACATAATAGGTTAATGCATCATAGTGATGTGGTTTATTAATATTAATATAGTCATAATAGTTATAAATCTATTTGTTTATATGTAAATTTAGTAGTTGTAACAAGTCATCGATAAATTAGATTAGGTTATGTGTTATTAGGGAGCGACAAGGATTGATTCCTAATTTGTAGAAATAAAAAAAATTATAAATATCTTTGCAGTAATGAATACAATATTGAAGTTTTATGTGCACATATTTTATCTTTGTAAATTCATTTCTCTCTATTTCTTCTCATATTTCCCTTTGGTGGAATCATAGCTCCTCTGGTCTCTCTTCAACCATATTGGACCATTATATATTATTTTCCATCATTAATATTTACACTTATTGAATTCACCATGGTAATATTACCACATGATCCATATAAGTTTATTTACATCATACATGCCTGTACATTTTCTACTCAAGCCTTGGCCTTAAGCTTTGCACTAGGAATACATACTAGCTCACATGGCTTGACTCTTGTCATTATAAACTTGGGTTTACAATTTATACGTAATTTTATTCTACACATTATAGGGTCAAAACTAGGATATTACATCACGTTGATGTTATGAATGTGCATATAGTGATAACATAATGAATCTCTATAGCAATTTAAAACCTTCTAGTGATTTATGTCTATTAAAACATTTAAATTCATATTAACTCTAGATCCATCAAGTGTCGAGAGTGTTCAAATCCATTGAGATGAAAACTTTCCTTGATTTTCACTCCCTCAAAAATGTTTTCACCTTTACATATTTGATCCCTGTGGGCACTTGACAGATAAAGAGTTAAGATGGATCTACATTGGTGATAGTTATATACTATATTTCTTTTATTTCCATTATGAAATAAAACCTTTAAAGTCACAAAAGGTTTTGTATATTCAATCTTTATCCGTAATGAGTGTGTCAATTATTTATTCAATACCTATGGATATAAGACTGAAAAGTAATTTGGTACAACACACTATAGTAGTGTGAGTAATATTGAAAACCTTAACAATTCCTACTATTTGAAATCACAAATTGAGTAATAGGTGAAGCATTCTTTGAGATTTAATGAAGTATTGGATGCTAATATCCAACATCCTACATATACATGTCATGGGCACTCTCTATCTACTACTCTTGGTTTATGGCAATGTTGATTGGAGAGCATAACAAGTAGTGACATCTTATGTTATATATACTATCTCACTGCATTGATCAATTATGGATGTTTTTCATTTTCCTTGAGTTTTAATATATTTATGAAACACATATAATAATGTCAAATTTCAATTTTACAACCTGTCATGTATTCAACCATTGCATTGGTCATGTATTCAACCATTGCATTGCATCTATAATTTTGGTTTTTAGTTTTTGAACTCATTATCTCCACCTTAGTCAAATGTATATTATCTAAACCATATAAATAATATACTTCATGAATCAATTAAAACAACCCACAAATTTTTACGTGGAAAAGTGAACTATATTATTCAACCATTGCATTGCATCTATAATTTTGGTTTTTAGTTTTTAACTCATTATCTCCATCTCATTGAAATGTATATTATCTAAACCATATAAATAATATACTACATGAATCAATTAAAACAACCCACAAATTTTTCCATGGAAAAGCGAACTCTATTAGGTTATGTGTGATAATATTACATCAATGTAACAATATATGAACATTCCCTTGGCATTAATGTATTATACGCATGTGTTTGTTTGGGAATCATGAAAGAAAGCATGTTGTGTTTGTTCAATGTACTAACATCCTTCAAAGTGAAGATGTTATGTATTTTCTATCTTGAAATTGAGAGGATGTTGTCAATATATTATATACATTGACTTTACTTAAAACAGAAATTCAAATATTTTAGTTAAGGTCAACATTGAACATTTATTTTTTATTTTTTAAATGCATGTGTTAATGCTACATTGGATATAGAATTACACATCTTCTTCATATTCTGTAACACCATGGTTTCCCTCGTGACTGTAATTATGTTAATACTTATTGTATTGCAAATTATGAAGCATGTAATTATGTTTATAATTAATGAAAAACACACACCAAACAACTAACTGGGAAGGAATCCTTGAGTATTGACCATGATATCACAAGTGGGATTGGTGAGGTGGAACTAAGAAGTTTCAATGAGGAAAATAGGAATTTTTCTCAGCAATCCATCCTACACTTGCAAGAATTAAATACACCACCAACCAACATACCTAGACTGCATATAACCACGTGATGTGTTAATAGTGATTGGGATTGGGTGGTTGAGAATTTATAATTGTTGACATGTTTGGTACTTGAAGGAATGAAGAGTCAACTAAGATCCTAGAAAGAAGGATGCGCTATATTTCCCCTTCGATTTCAAGAGCATGATCGAAGGGATTGTGTTTGACAACAGACAACGAGAATCCCGAGGACATGAGGAAGAAAAGGGAAAAGGTAGAAATACACCACAGTTCTAAGTAGATGAGAAAACGGGGAAACACAAAGAACAAGAGAAAAATCGAAAGAAAACATACCATCCTGTGAAGTTAAAGAGAACCATCTCACAGGTACAAGAAGATAGGACCCAAACATATAGTTATCATGAAAAAAGTGAGTTGCAAACTCATAAACAGATAGTGCGGTGAGTAGACTGGCTTACGCACACAACTCTGAACAGTAGAGAAGATTGGGAAGAATTTCTAAAGAAAAAATAAAGCTTTCCCAAGAGATTAATGGTCACCCTGGAACAGAGAATACCCATAGATTCTAGACTAGAATAATAGAGAGTTGTGACTTGTTACTTACTAGAAAGAAACCATCACTAGTAAGGGGAAGTCACCGAAGGACTATGTAGCAGCAAAGAGGCTACCTTGTATAGAGGAAATATCGTTGGGAAGGTACCTAATAAACTCGTGGAGGTATTGAGATCAGTGGGAAGAGGGAAAATTATATTGTTCCCAGTGGAGTGAAGGTGAGTAACTTTCCTGAACCATTTCTTGAATTTGGCAGTGAACTGAGTCAGTCCCTTGGTGGTATCATGGTCTAACATAGTGATTTGAAAATACCACATGAGTTTTGATACCAACTTGATCCTTAAATATCAAAAAAATCTGATACTAATTCAGCCCGAAAAATCCTTAGATGTCAATTAGTTCATATGCAGATACTAAAGATCTGACCAGATTTAAGAAAATAAATGAAGATCACTTGACTATTTGCAAAATATCATGTGAATGTCTTACTTATCCATAAACCCATAAACTGATGAATAACTTGAACTGTAAATGAGACAATACAACAGAAAATAAAAGAACTCAAATACACATTGTAATTGGCATACATCATTGCATCTTTAGAGTCTCTTTAAATAGCATGACTATTCTTCATAATCTCAAAATTCCAAATTACATTACAATATAGGATTACAAAAACACAATTTGATTACACTATGAAAATGTGCTCCTCAAATGTAGAAACAGAGTGCACCGTTGAGTTATTGGAGAAAAATCATGCAAAATTGATATAAAATACTTGAAATTTCGTCAAGGTGCCCCCAACATGCTTTACGGTGTAACCGTGTACCCTTCGTGCCCTTGGAATGCATTACGAGGAAAAAATACACATTGGAATGTGTGCACAAATCCCTTGGAATGTGTCCAAAACCTTGGGGTGTGTTCCCATTAAATAGGGCAACCTCCAAAACCATACCCAAAATTTAATGCAACTTCATTACTATGTTTGGTGGTATCTTTGTTAATTATGGGGCGTTGGCTTAGTGGTTAGAACCTCCTTCTATTCTAGCATAGGTCGGGGTTCGATTCCCCTCCATGCATATATGGTGGTGGTTTTTTGTATTAATATCCATTGGTTGGTTTTAAAATCACATGGTATATAATATATTATATATATAATGTATAATTATGCCAAACAAACCCCCGTCACATATAAGGTTAAGCCCATTCTGGTTACAACTCAGTCATGTAGTGATATGTAATGACCAGGGGTTGGGGGCTAGCCCTCGACCCCTTTCCTGCTCCAATCAAACCTTAACATTAATTTAAAAATATTATTTCCACTCATATGTTAATAACTATAGTGTGGTGTGTTGGTAATGTGGGTTTTGTTAAGGCATGGAGATTATGAAGGTCATGGGATCAATTCCCTCGAACTCCATAATAATTTTATAACACATAAACCATCACTAGCCAATGATGGGTTTCCATGTGGCATCGTCTTATTGGATATCCAATGCCACATGTCAACAAACCATTGGACCATGTGGAGGCATAACTTGCTAACTCATCTGCCCAGCCAATTGTACGATAAATCCACATGGCACCTTGGAGTGTGGCCACGTCACTTGTGTTATCACATATAGTTGTCAAGGGCAGCAGGTCGTCCAAGTTTGTGGTCTGCATAGGAAGCGTCCGAGCACAGCATGCGGAGTAGCTTATTTCGGGCTTAAAATACAAACTGGCGGGCTCAGTTTTGTGACGGTGGAGATCCCCTGTGAGGATTAGATTAGTGGCCCCTGGGTATTCAGAGTTTCAGAATTGCATGAAGTATAGCGCCATGAAAAATAGCCTAAAGCCCGAAGACCCAGAGTAAGTCTCAGTCGTACGATTCAAATGGACATGTGGCGCCAGATCTAGAGATCTGGAGGAAAGCGAAGGGGGGGAAAACCCGAAGACCCAAAGTAGCTCTCGATCGTTGATCGAGAAGGGACAAGAAGGGTCGTTGATTTGGTTGAAGGGGTCAAAGTCCTGAAGCAAGAGCAAAGTCGTTGATTGAAACGGACGTGCGTCAATAGATCGACAACTCCAGGTAAAAAACACAGAAGGTAAGTGATATTTGATATTTGATTTTCCCAGAGCCTTGAGACTCGAAAAGCGTCTCAGTTGTTGATATATAGGAGCCACGCGTCGTTGTATCCTTCGCTTCGGGTAAAAGAAGAAGAAGACAAAGGAGGTTTGAGGTTTGAAAATTTTGAAGACCGAATCGCGAAGTAGATCTCGGTCGTCGATTCGAAAAGGGAAGATCTGATACATTGATCTGAAAAAGGGAAGATTTGAGTCGTTGATCGTAAATCCTCACCCAAGATCACAAGATCGATGGCCACATTCCATTGTGGGGACATGATGTGCTCGGGCAATAATTTTCTTGAGCAGTCCCGCAATTGAAACTGTGGTTTGGAAAAAGTAATACAAGGAAAAAGGTGGTGAATTGCAGGTGCAAAAGTGGTGTGAACCCAAACCAACTTTGAGAGGCCCCGCAATCACGTGTTTATATAGCGTCCTATACGAGAGAAATGTGTGGCCACCCCCTGGGCATTAAGCCGCATTTCAATCCCGAGAAAAGACAGTTAATGAAAATGGAGTTGGTGGTTGAAACCTTGACTCACTCAATAATTAGAAAGTATGGAGGAGACAGTTGTGGAAAATAGAGTTTTCAACCCAAGGTACCCCCATGGACGGATTCTCCTGCAGACCCATGTCGATTTGAGCTCGCATATGACATAGGGATACATGCATAGTCTAACAGAAGACTGCTCAGACGCAAAGTTTTGAATGTAGTGATCAGATCACTCTTCTGATAGTCGGGGACTGTTCTGAGTATAAATAAGTAGTTTTGATATTTTTTTAGGGTCATCTTTGGTTGAGCAGAGCTCCCAATTTTATAATGCTTGTAATACCAGAGTTGTTCTCTAGTTATGTTAAGGGTTTGAGACTTTCATATTAATAGAAGTCAGTCTCTTTTCATCTCTTTGTAAAAACTATGCTAAAACACTCGGGCATGGAGGGTCCAGTCAAGAGTTGTTATGTTGTTGTAATGTAAGTTTGATTGCAACGGTATCATGGCCAGTTTTAGTCAACTTCCTTGTGATATTTTCCCCTCTTCCACTGAATGGCTCGGGCATGGAGGATCCAGTCGAGTTGTTGTAGCTACATGGTGACGTACGTTTGATCATTGTGTTGTTTTGATTGTGTTGCTTGGACATATTTCAGTGTCTAAAGCTTGAGATTAAGAGTGATCTTGAGTCTGAGTTTTTCTTCTCCAAGTTGCTTGAAGGCTGGATTCCCATAGCAGTCTTTTCCACCTTTCTTACTAAGTCTTCCCTTTGCTCACACTTAAACTCAATTCACTGACTAAATTTAGTTGTGGCCCTCACTTCCCTGTGCATTTCTTGTCCAGTTCTGTGTTGAACATCATTCATATATTGAGTTTTGTCCATTGACCTCCACTCATATAAAACCAACATCCACCAAAAAATATGATGGATATTTGGCTTATCCTCCAGTAATCTGAGGGTGACTTTCAGTGCTAACATTCATGGCGTCGTTGTCAGGGAATGGATTGAAGTCTTTTCCCTGGGATAGAACGACAATGAGCTTATGATTCTGAAGGTGCATTAGACATCAAAACCATTGAAGATTGCAACTTGCACCTGGTGAATCCACAATCGAAGACTCCACTAGGGAGGATTCTCTTGACAAAAAGATGACCATACCGAAGGGGAAGACCATGTATCAGTTTATGAGATTTATTTATGAAATCGTGTTCTTGTTTATCAGCTCATTTCTCTCTTTCCCTTCACATATAAAGAGGATTATCCTATGCTTTGTCTATTCAGATGATAATAGGCCTTCCTTTATTTATCCATCCTTGGAAGAAGAAAACATGCCCTCTTCTTGTGTTGTAGATATTTAACTCATGTCTTCACCTCTGCCTATTCATAAAAGTGAGATATGTATTGCATCTCCTCTTGAAATTGATCACCCTTGTAGCCTTGAGGAGGTTGAAAATAATTCACAGTCTTCTCAAATCTCATTACCCTCCATTATTCCTGTTGAGCCTTGCCATCAACTCATTAATCCTCATGATCAGCCCACTTCTTTTCAAATTAAAATCAGAAATAAGTTGTTTAAACCTTTAAGGCTGCCACTTGACCTTCATCCTTATTCTCTTTATTCCTTTGAGTATCTTCCTTAGTTTTCTGGGGAGGATCATATTACAGTCGAGAGGCACTTGGGGGCCTTTGAGAACTTTGTTGACCAGTTCGAGATTGTTCATGAGAATGTTACCATGAGGTTGTTCTCACACTTTTTGTCTGGAGATTTTGTTGTGTGGTTTAGATGTTTGGAAGTCGGTTCTATTGGCTCCTGGACCGAGATATGCCATGAATTTTTAAAGTGTTGGGGAGAGAAAAATTCCCTTGATCAATATTGGTTTGAGTTTAATGCCTTGAGGAGAGGGGAAGAGGAAGCCTTGGTTGTCTTCAATAGGAGGTTTTACAATGTTTATCATGTTGATTGAGGTTGGTTGTCATTGATGTCAACCCTTGAAGAAATCCTCGTAGCACAAAGGTTGGGTAATGGACCCAATATTGTTTGATGTAAATATGACTTGTCATTGTCTTGTCATGGTTGATAATAAGTAGAAATGGATGAACTCCAAATTGGTCCCCTTATGGTGAAAGCCCTCATGGGAAGACACTTTGTGGATTGAGTTATCCTAGAAGTATGGTTAGAGAACCCATGTTTATTTGTTGAATAATGAGATGAAGGTCATTGAATTTTTCAGTGAAAATATCCTAGATGGATAGTGTTTTTCATGTCATTTTCGGTGGTATGTGGAATGTCACATAAATCCTCACGGTTAGAGAGTTATGGCCATGAGAAGTTGGAGAACCCAGGTTTGGGTAATGCACCCAAGTTTGTTTGAGAGATAACGGTATGAGTTTTGATATATTTTCAGGTAATACTATTTGATATGGATATTACATGTCATTCCATTTCTGGTGGTATGTGGAACGTCACATAACTCCTCACGGTTTGAGAGTTATGGCCTTACAAAGTTGGAGGACCCTCATATGTCATCTAGAAGCCCCAAAAGGTCAAAGTAGTCAAAGTGGTTTAAGAGATTTTAAAAGGTAAATAATAAAGTGAAGTGATGAGTGTATTATAATTCAAAGTGAATACAAAATAAATTATTTCAATAATAAATTTAATGGAGAAATTAGAAGTGGGTTAACCCTAAAATAAGGAAAGTGGGTAAAGTGACCTAGAAGATGTTTTTAAGGAAACTACTTGGAGAGTATAAATAAGAGGCAAGGCTCTCTCATTTAAGATACACTTGAACATATTGAATACATATAGGTGTCTTAGGTAACCAAAGGATATATCAGCTTAATTTCTGAGGAAAGTGAAGAAAAGAAGATCGGAATTCAAGGAAGGATAAATTATTTTGATGATGTTTTCTAAGGTATGTTTTTTTCAGGTCATCTCACCATTTTCGCAATAACTTTTTTTATAGAATGTTTCAGACTGTGAAATTTCTATGCCATTGAGGAAACATATCCAAGTATCTTTGATAAAAAAAAATCATCTTTTCGGTCATTTTATTTTTGGATTTACACTCCGTGGAAAATAGGGTTTGTGGCTAGTCCCTAAACTAGTCAAAAACAGGTGTTTCAGGTAAAAACATCATAACTTCTTCATAACAGATCCAAATTCAGTAAGACCAAATGTGTTGGTTAGAGTACAGTATGTAGTATGTTTTTTAATAGTTTCATATCAATTCAACAAATATTCTGTGCGGGGAACGCTCTACAATGTCGCTCTCTAGAATAAGACAGAATTCAGCAAGGTGTGCCATTTTTGTCATAACTCCTTTTCTGAGAGGTTCCAAGTAGTGAAACCTGGAGGAATTGCATAAAACACACTGAAGAACATTGTGTATCAGTGTCAAATTTTTATTCATTACAGGTACAAAGTTATGATTATTTCAAGTTAGGATTGTGGACTAATCCAAAACTAGTCTTGTGAGACTAAAGAAACGTTTGATGAAAATGTCAGTCTCTTGTTGTTAAAGTTAAGGAAGGTTTGAAGGTATATGATCATATACACCAGGTCTATTACAGAGTTACAAATCATATTTGGATGATGAAATTTATGGGGGCTCGTACAAGTTGGGTACATGCTTGAGACAAGTAGTTGATAAGTTGGCACATACATGAGGTGTATAGTTGATGATGTTGGTACATATTGATGAGTCATAGTTGATGAGTACTTGACACATGATTGGTACATACTTGGTACATGGTTTTTTTCACTTGTTTATGGTACAGGTTGATTACAGATTGTTTGCTACAAGTTGGTGCATGGTTGATGCACTTGTTTATGGTACAGGTTGATTACGGGTTGATGCATGGTTGATGCATGGTTCAGGTTTATTGGTACATGTTTACAGCGGTATATCTCATAGTGATAGTGTGACAATGGTTCCATCATTCTACTTTTACTTCAGGGCAGTTGGACGGGGCAAGGACAGGTGGTTGTAGCCACCTCCCGGTTGTAGCCGGAGAACATAGGGGGTTGTAGCCTCCTTCTGGTTGTAGCCAGAGAATTGGGGAGTTGGAGCTTCCCTTAGGTTGTAGCCTAAGAAATTAGGGGGTTGGAGCCTCCTTCCAGTTGCAGTTGGAAAACAAAGGAAGTTGGTTCTTCCAATGAATGTAATTCTTCAAGACATATAAGATAAAGCATTCTGTGGTTTTCTCCCGATTTGGGTTTCCACATAAAACGTCGATGTACTATGTATGTGTTTGATTGTTCATTTCTTATTGTTCATTATTGGATAATAATTCTACATTGATATAACAATTGGATTATTTGTAGAAAAAGGATTATAATTACGTTATTACTTATTCGCCCCCCCTCTCAGTAATCCAACAATTGGTTTCAGAGCAGGTTCCTTCAGAAATCAGTTTAACCACTGAAAGGTAGATCATGGAGAGTACCAACTCATATAAAAATGGAATACCACACTTTGATGGACAGAAGTATGTTTTTTAGAGCATAAGGATGAAGACATATATACAAGCATAGGGGTTTGAAATTTGGCTATCAATTGTAGATGGATACACAGTACCAGCAGTTCCACCAACAAATGACAAAGCAATGAAACTTAGTCATAATAATTCCAAAGCTACAAATTCACTTTTGAATGGTCTCAGTGAAATAGTATTCACCAAAGTTTCACATTGTAAATCCGCCAAAGAGATTTGGGACAAGCTTCGAAATATTTATGAAGGAGATACAAAATTGAAAGCAACAAAACTTCAAACTTACAGAGGTCAGTTCGAGCAACTAAAAATTAAGGAAGATGAGAATATCGCAGCCTACTTCTTAAGAGTTAATGAAACAGTGAATGCAATCATAGGATTGGGAGAAGAAATCGAAGAATCTGTAATTGTTCAAAAGGTACTAAGATCTCTTCCTATGAGATTCAACCCTAAGATATCAGCACTAGAAGAAATATTGGATCTAAAATCAATAAGCATGGACGAACTACATGGAATCTTCACAGCATATGAAATGAGAATTGAACAAGAAAATCCATATGTAAAAGAAGGAGCCTTCAAAGCATCCAAAAGATCAAAGAAAAAGAAAAAGGAACAAGAATAATATAGCAGCAGCAATGACGTCTCGAAAGATGATGAAGAAGTGGCCAACTTCGTCAAAAGACTGAACAAGGGAACCAATGGTAGGTATAGAGGTAAGATTCCTTTAATTTGTTTTAATTGTGATGGTATTGGTCATTTTTCTAACAAATGTCCTCATAAGAAAAAGAGAAATGATGAAGGTTACTCAAAATGAAAACACACATATAAAGGCAAAAGAACTACAAAGAAAGATTTCAAGAAAATCTTATGCATCAAAGAAGACATCTCATCATCAGATGAAGATGAAATCAGTGAAAGTGAGACAGGAAAAGTTCTATTCATGGTAGTAAAAGATTCTGACAAAGAATACTTTGAAGAAGAATATGAAGAAGTCGAAGAAGGATATGAAGAAGTCAAAGACAAAATTGAAGAGCCAGAAGTTGACTATCGAGAAGAATTAATGTGTGTCATAGAAGTTATCATAAGAGAAAAGAAGAAAAACAAGAAACTACAAGCAGAACTAAACAAGAAAAAGGACACTCGAGAACTAGAAAAAATGATCACAAGATTGAAGGTTCAAATAGAAGAAGATAAAAGAATTGAAGAAGCACTCAAAGAACAACTAGAAGAAAAGGACAAGATCATTGGAAACTTGGAAGCAAAGATTGTCACACTAAGAAAGGATATTCAAAAGAAA
>ML776958.1:304204-325495 GCA_009831015.1 Picea engelmannii | reverse complement strand
AGTCATACACAAAGGGGTTACTGAAGAATACTTAGTGAAACACAAAGAAGAAGTTACAACAGGTTTGAATCTTTGAGCAGTGAAGTGAAATGTTACAATTGTAACAATTTTGGACACGTGGCCAAAAATTGCAGAATGACAGTCCCTCCTAAAGAACCTTAACGGAATAACAACAGTCATAGACAAGAACCTCAGAAAATAACATGGATAAGAAAGCAAGATCAGTATAGCAATGAAGAATGCACAGTCACTCTACAAGCTAAGCAGAAGAAACACGGTTGGTATGTTGACAGTGGGTGTTCAAAACATATGACAGATGATAGAGACAAATTTATTACATTGCGAAAGGAAAGAAATGGATCAGTCTCATTCAAAAATGATAATTCAACCAAAATCATTGGAGAAGGCACAGTCTGAATTGGGAACAAGAATAAAGGCACAAAATGTTCTACTGGTAGAAGATATGAAACATAATATTCTAAGTGTGATTCAAATGTGTGACCAAGGTCATAAAGTTACTTTCGATTCACAAAAGTGTGAGATAAGAAGAGAAAGTTCAGGGAAATTGGTTGGTACAGCTGCAAGAACTTCAAACAACATATATGTGTTAAGTGAAATTGGAAATGAAAAGTGTTGTATAGGAAAGGAAGATAAAAGTTGGCTATGGCACAGAAGAATGGGTCACATGCATTTTGATAACCTTTTCAAAGTCAGCAAAAGAGAAGCAGTCAGAGAAATTCTCCAGATCACGAAACCAACCAACACTTTATGCAAGGAAAGCAAACAAAGACCAGGTTCAAATCAAAGGATTATTCAACAACAAGACCTCTAGAAATTATGCATATTGATCTAGTTGGACCAACTACAACAAAGGGATTAAAAGGTGAGAGATACTTTATGTTATTAGTTGATGATTATACAAGAATGAATACAGTTTTTTTTCTCAAGAACAAGTCAAAAGCTTTTGAAAACTTCAAGATCTACAAGGAAATGTTTGAAAATGAGATGGATTCAAGAATCAAATGCTTGAGATCTGATAATGGATTTCACTTCAAAGGAATTTATGGACTACTGTAGTAGTCATGGAATAAAAAGACAATTCTTCGTTGCTAGGACACCTCAATAGAATGGAGTTGTTGAAAGAAAGAACAGGACAGTACAGAAAATGGCTCGAACAATGCTAATGGATTCCAAATTGACATATGTATTTTGGACACAAGCAGTGCATACAACATTTCACATTAAAAACATAGTAATGCTCAGAAACAACACTGATAAAACTCCCTACGAGGTATGGAAAGGAAGACCATCAAATACGAAGCACTTCAGAGTTTTGGGAAGCAAATGCTACATCAAAAGAGAAGATGGAAGAATGGGAAAGTTTGACTCTCATGTGGACAAAGGAGTACTTGTTGGTTACTCGAGTACAAGGAAAGCATACAAGTGTTACAATCTAAGATTGAACAAAGTTGTGGAAAGCATCAACGTAACAATTGATGAAACAGGCAAACTAGAATCAAAGGAAGAAGAAAACAAATCAATGGAACAACTTTTTGAAGAAGAAGAAGCAGAAGAGGAAGTAGAAGAGGAAGATGAAGAGAATCCGACAGAAACAGAAGGCAAGTTCAGCAAGTATCTCCAAAGACACCTAGCAAACGAGTACAGAAGAATCATCCTTCAGATCGGATTATTGGAAACAAAGATGCAGGAGTTGAGACTAGAAGAAAAATCCGTTCACCAAAACAAACACACCAAGCACTCTTATCTACAATTGAACCAAACTGGTTTGAAGAAGCCAACAAGGATGAATTTTGGAATAAGGCCATGAATGAATAATTGGATCAAATAGAGAAAAATGACACTTGGGAACTGGTTCTAAGACCAAAGAATAAGAATGTGATCGGCACAAACTGGATTTTCAGGAATAAATTAAATGAAGATGGACAAGTTACAAGGAACAAAGCTAGATTGGTATGTAAAGGATATGCATAGATTGAAGGAATCGACTTTGAAGAGACATTTTCCCTGGTTTCCAGAATGGAAGCAATCCGGTTGCTTTTAGCCTATGCATGCTCCAAAAATGTTAAAGTATATCAAATGGACATAAAATCAGCTTTTCTGAATGGGGAACTTGAAGAAGAACTCTACATTGAACAACCAGAAGGATTTCAGTTGTCAGAGAACGCAGATTATGTGTGTAAATTAAATAAGGCCTTGTATGGTCTAAAACAGGCTCCTAGAGCATGGTACTCTAGACTGGATAAGTATCTGCAACATGCAGAGTTCAGAAAATGAAGTGCAGACAACAACCTCTACATCAAGGTAAGTGAAGGTAATATTTTATTAATTGAAGTTTATGTTGATGATATTATTTTTGTAGTGATGATGACAAGCTAAGCTAGAAATTTTCAAAATATATGCAGAATGAATTTGAAATGTTGTTACTTGGAGAACTATCCTTCTTTTGGGGACTTCTGATACGTCAAAGAAACCAAGGAATTTTTATTTCTCGAACTAAGTATATCAGAGAAATGTTAAAGAGGTTTGGAATGGAAGATTGCAAACCAATTATCACTCCCATGCAAACCAGTTGCAATTTGAGCAAAGATGATGGGTCGAAGTCTACAGATCAAAGGAAATATAGGACAATGATTGGCAACCTACTATATGTGACAGAATCTAGACCGGATGTAATGTAGGCAGTTGGATAGGTAGCACGATTTCAAGCGGCACCAAAGGAGTCACATGTGTTAGCAATGAAGAGGATTTTCAGATATCTCAAAGGAACATAAGAGTTTGGATTATGGTATCCAAAAGGAAAGGATATATCACTTATTGCCTACACAGATGTAGATTGGGCAGGTTGTATTGATGACCGATGAAGCACCAATGGAGCAACATTCTACTTGGGTGAGTGTTTAGTATCATCGCTAAGCAAGAAACAATCATCAGTATCTTTATCTACAGCCGAGGCAGAGTATATTGCAGCAGCATCATGTTGTACATAGGTTCTTTGGATGAAACAAATTTTGACAGATATACAGGTTGAGTATGATGAGCCCATTCAATTCTATTGTGATAATATAAGCGTCATCGGTATCTCGAAGAACCCATTGATGCACTCCAAGATGAAGCACATTCCAATAAAGTATCACATTCTACAGGAGCAGGTTGCAAAAAAGAACATCAGAATTGAGTATGTGGGCACAAAAGAACAAGTGGAAGACATCTTAACAAAACCACTTCCATGGGAATCCTTTGAATATCTTCGCCAGAGAATTGGAGTTATTTCTACTCCAAAATGAAAGCTTTTTTAATGTTTATCTTATATGTCTTATATTTACACGAGGAAGCACCATAAGAGAACAGTTCAGTCAAGGGGAGCAACCCTGGATGGAAAGATACCTTTGTCATTGATGACAAAGGGGGAGATATTTATCAGATGCAGAGGACAGAGGCATGGTTCCAAGGGGAGCATGAGTGATATGATTTCAGTATTGTATCAGAGTGTTTTCATCAATGCCAAAGGGGGAGATTGTTGATTAAGGTTGGTTGTCATTGATGTCAACCCTTGAAGAAATTCCCATAGCACAAAGGTTGGGTAATGGACCCAAGATTGTTTGATGTAAATATGAATTGTTATTGTCTTGTCATGGTTGATAATAAGTAGAAATGAATGAAATCCAAAGTGGTCCACTTATGGTGAAATCCCTCACGTGAAGACGCTTTGTGGATTGAGTTATCCTAGAAGTATGGTTAGAGAACCCATGCTTACTTGTGGAATAATGAGACGAAGTTCGGTGAATTTTTTAGTGAAACTATCCTAGATGGATAGTGCTTGTCATGCCATTTCTGGTGGTATGTGGAACGTCACATAACTCCTCACGGTTAGAGATTTATGGCCATGAGAAGTTAGAGAACCCAGGTTTGGGTAATGGACCCAAGTTTGTTTGATGGATAACGATATGAGTTTTGATATATTTTCAGGTAATACTATTCTATATGGATATTACATGTCATTCCATTTCTGGTGGTATGTGTAACGTCACATAAATCCTCACGGTTTGAGAGTTATGGCCTTACGAAGTTGGAGGACCCTCATATGTCATCTAGAAGCCCCAAAAGGTCAAAGTAGTCAAAGTGGTTTAAGAGATTTTAAAAGGTAAATAATAAGGTGAAGTGATGAGTGTATTATAATTCAAAGTGAATACAAAACAAATTGTTTCAATAATAAATTTAATGGAGAAATTAGAAGTGGGTTAACCCTAAAATAAAGAAAGTGGGTAAAGTGACCTAGAAGATGTTTTTAAGGAAGCTACTTGGAGAGTATAAATAAGAGGCAAGGCTCTCTCATTTAATATACACTTTATCATATTGAATAATTATATGTGTCTGAGGTAAACAAAGGATATATCAGCTGAATTTCTGAGGAAAGTGAAGAAAAGAAGGCCGGAATTCAAGGAAGGATAAATTCTTTTGATGATGTTTTCTAAGGTATGTTTTTCTCGGGTCATCTCACCCTTTTCACAATAACTTTTTTTCTAGAATGATTCAGAACGTGAAACTTCTATTTCATTGAGGAAACATGTCCAAGTATCTGTGGTAAAAAATTCATCTTGTGGGTCGTTGTATTTTTGGAGTTACACTCCGTGGAAAATAGGGTTTGTGGCTAGTCCTGAAACTAGTCAAAAACATGTGTTTCGGGTAAAAACATCATAACTTCTTCATAACAGATCCAAATTCTGTAAGACAAAATGTGTTGGTTAGAGTACAGTATTTAGTATTCTTTTTAACATTTTTAGATCAATTCAATAAACATTTTGTGCGGGGCACGCTCTACAAGGTCTCTCTCTAGAATAACCCAGAATTCAGCAAGGTGTGCCATTTTTTCCATAACTCCCTTTCTGAGAGGTTCCAAGTAGTGAAACCTAGAGGAATTGCATAAAAAAAATTAAAGAACATTGTATATCAGTCATACACAAAGGGGTTACTGAAGAATACTTAGTGAAACACAAAGAAGAAGTTACAACAGGTTTGAATCTTTGAGCAGTGAAGTGAAATGTTACAATTGTAACAATTTTGGACACGTGGCCAAAAATTGCAGAATGACAGTCCCTCCTAAAGAACCTTAACGGAATAACAACAGTCATAGACAAGAACCTCAGAAAATAACATGGATAAGAAAGCAAGATCAGTATAGCAATGAAGAATGCACAGTCACTCTACAAGCTAAGCAGAAGAAACACGGTTGGTATGTTGACAGTGGGTGTTCAAAACATATGACAGATGATAGAGACAAATTTATTACATTGCGAAAGGAAAGAAATGGATCAGTCTCATTCAAAAATGATAATTCAACCAAAATCATTGGAGAAGGCACAGTCTGAATTGGGAACAAGAATAAAGGCACAAAATGTTCTACTGGTAGAAGATATGAAACATAATATTCTAAGTGTGATTCAAATGTGTGACCAAGGTCATAAAGTTACTTTCGATTCACAAAAGTGTGAGATAAGAAGAGAAAGTTCAGGGAAATTGGTTGGTACAGCTGCAAGAACTTCAAACAACATATATGTGTTAAGTGAAATTGGAAATGAAAAGTGTTGTATAGGAAAGGAAGATAAAAGTTGGCTATGGCACAGAAGAATGGGTCACATGCATTTTGATAACCTTTTCAAAGTCAGCAAAAGAGAAGCAGTCAGAGAAATTCTCCAGATCACGAAACCAACCAACACTTTATGCAAGGAAAGCAAACAAAGACCAGGTTCAAATCAAAGGATTATTCAACAACAAGACCTCTAGAAATTATGCATATTGATCTAGTTGGACCAACTACAACAAAGGGATTAAAAGGTGAGAGATACTTTATGTTATTAGTTGATGATTATACAAGAATGAATACAGTTTTTTTTCTCAAGAACAAGTCAAAAGCTTTTGAAAACTTCAAGATCTACAAGGAAATGTTTGAAAATGAGATGGATTCAAGAATCAAATGCTTGAGATCTGATAATGGATTTCACTTCAAAGGAATTTATGGACTACTGTAGTAGTCATGGAATAAAAAGACAATTCTTCGTTGCTAGGACACCTCAATAGAATGGAGTTGTTGAAAGAAAGAACAGGACAGTACAGAAAATGGCTCGAACAATGCTAATGGATTCCAAATTGACATATATATTTTGGACACAAGCAGTGCATACAGCATTTCACATTAAAAACATAGTAATGCTCAGAAACAACACTGATAAAACTCCCTACGAGGTATGGAAAGGAAGACCATCAAATGTGAAGCACTTCAGAGTTTTGGGAAGCAAATGCTACATCAAAAGAGAAGATGGCAGAATGGGAAAGTTTGACTCTCATGTGGACAAAGGAGTACTTGTTGGTTACTCGAGTACAAGGAAAGCATACAAGTGTTACAATCTAAGATTGAACAAAGTTGTGGAAAGCATCAACGTAACAATTGATGAAACAGGCAGACTAGAATCAAAGGAAGAAGAAAACAAATCAATGGAACAACTTTTTGAAGAAGAAGAAGCAGAAGAGGAAGTAGAAGAGGAAGATGAAGAGAATCCGACAGAAACAGAAGGCAAGTTCAGCAAGTATCTCCAAAGACACCTAGAAAACGAGTACAGAAGAATCATCCTTCAGATCGGATTATTGGAAACAAAGATGCAGGAGTTGAGACTAGAAGAAGTTCGTCCAAGTTTGTGGTCTGCATAGGAAGCGCCCGAGCGCAGCATGAAGAGAAATTCATTTCGGGCTTAAAATAAAAACTAGCGGGCTCAGTTTTGCGATGGTGGAGATCCCCTGTGAGGATCATATTAGCGGCCCCCAGGTATTTAGAGTTTTAGAATTGAACGAAGTATAGCGCCATGAAAAACAACCTGAATCCTGAAGGCTCGGAGTAAGTCTCAGCTGTCTAATTCAAATGGACACGCGGTTCCATATCTAGAGCTCCTGAGGAAAGAGAAGGGGGGGGGAATCCTGAAGACCCAAATTAGCTCTCGATCGTTGATCGAGAATGGAGCAGAAGATTCGTCGATCTGGTTGAAGGGATCAAAGTCCCGAAGCAGGAGAAGATTCGTTGATTGAAGCGGACGCTTGTCAATAGATCAACAACTCCGGGTAAAAAACACAGAAGGTAAGCAAGATTTGATATTTGATTTTCCCGGAGCCTGGAGACTCAAAAAGTGTCTCAATCATCGATCAGTAGGAGCCACGCATCACCATATCCTTCGCTCTGGGAAAAAGCAGCAGAAGACAAAGGAGGTTTGAGTTTTGAAAAGTCTGAAGCCCGAATCGTGAAGCAAATATCGGTCGTCGATTCGAAAAGGGAAGATCTAATCCATTGATCTGAAGAGGGAAGATTTGATCCGTTGATTGTAAATCCTTGCCCAAGATCACAATATTGATGGCCTCAGTCCATTTCGGGGACACGATGTGCTCTGATGATAATTTTCTTGAGCGGTCTCGCAATTGAAACCATGGTTTGTCAAAAGTAATACGTGGAAAAAGGTGGTGGATTGCGGGCTCAAAAGTGGTGTGAACCCAAACCACCTTTGAGTGGACCAAAAATCATGTGTTTATATAGCGTCCTATTTGAGAGCAGTGTGTGGCTACCCCCTAGGAATTAATCTGCATTTCAATACCAAGAAAAGGCAGTTAATGAAAATGGAGCTGGTGGTTGAAACCTTGACTCACTCAGTAATTAGAAAGTATGGAGGAGTTGGCCATGGAAAAAAGAGTTGTCAACCTGAGGTGCCCTCGTGAACAGATTCTCCTGCAGACCCATGTCGATCTGAGCTCGTGTCTAACAGAGGGATACATGCATAGTCTGACAGAAGACTACTCAGACGCAAAGTTTTGAATGCAGTGATCAAATCACTCTCTTGATAGTCGGAGACTGTTCTGAGTATAAATAAGTAGTTTTGATATTTTTTTAGGGTCGTATTTGGTTGAGCAGAGCTCCCAATTTTGTAATGCCTGTAATACCAGAGTTATTCTTTGGTTATGTTATGGGTTTGAGACTTTCAAATTAATAGAAGTCGGCCTCTTTTCATCTCTTTGTAAAAATTGTGCTAAAACACTCGGGCATGGAGGATCTAGTCGAGGGTTGTTATGCTATTGTAATGTAGGTATGATTGCAGCGGTATTGTGACCAGTTTTAGTTAGCTTCCTTGTGATCTTTTCCCCTCTTCCACTGAATGACTCAGGCATGGAGGATCCAGTCGAGTTGTTGTAGCTGCATGGTGATGTAGGTTTGATCATTGTGTTGTTGTGACTGTGTTGTTTAGACATATTTCAATGTCTGAAGCTTGAGCTTAAGATTGATCTTGAGTCTGAGTTTTTCTTCTCCAATCTGCTTGAAGGCCTGATTCCCATAGCAGTCTTGTCCACCTTTCTTACTAAGTCTTCCCTCTACTCAGACTTAAACTCAATTTACTGACTGAATTTAGTTGTGGCCCTCAATTCCCTGTGCATTTCTTGTCCAGTTCTGTGTTGACCGTCATTCATATATCGAGTTTTTTCCATTGACCTCCACTCATATAAAACCAACATCCACCAAAAACTCTGATGGGTACTGGGTTTATCCTCCCCCAATCTGAGGGTGACTTTCAGTGTTAACAACCTGTACGATCGTGCCACATGTCACTATACGGACATGACACATGTCATTTTTTTACCCCTTTGAATTTTTACTTTGACCTGGTTGACCTAAACTTTCATTTCCCATAAATTTTGTGCCATTGGAAAGCTAACAACGAGCTCTACACAATAATGACATTTTCGAGATGATTTGAGACAATTTAATTTTGAGAATTTATGGATCCCCTGGGGCCTTTGTGAGCGTTTTGGATCCTCCTGGACCTCTGTCAGTGTTCCTTATATCCTCCTAGATCACACCTCCCCACTAAAGAACTTTTGGACCTCCAAAATTATAGATACTCAACAACTTAGTGATGATAACTCTAACTCACTCTTCCGTCTTGCTTAAATGCTCATATCCAGTAACTTTGTGATGAAGCTTCTTCACTCTTCCATCTTGTCAATTCTTTTGGAATTAAGTCTTCATCTTAGGTATTCAATCTTAGGTACTAGACCAGTGTACTTATGCTTGCTTCTCTAGAATATGGCTCTGACTCTAGCCTCTTGCACTATATCTAATATGATATATAGCACTGGTTCTAGGTCATAAATTTCCAAACTATAAAGGTTATGTTCATTGAATCTTTGCAATACATGTATTTTGTATTTCAATATCCACTCCCATCTCCTTCTACTAAAGATAGTCTATCTCTACCAATATGAAACCAAGTCGAATGTTGATATATTCCTTTCCCATTTGGACTCTATGTTCTTCTTGACGTATCTGTATAAGTCCCTGAATGAATGCTTTGTCCATTGTCGCTCTTTCCTCAAAGAACAATTATACCTATATTTTTATCATATGTACCTTCCTTGATTGCTTATGTTCAAGGTATACATCAATATGAACATGACAGAGTATTTAAATATGCTTATAGCATGCACATTTTTGTGCCCCTTATAAGAGGATTAGTTTCTCCTTTACCAACTCTAGCAATTTTTACATTACTTTGATGCTCTTTCCACTCCTGAACTGTTGTTTTTCTTCATATGAGATATGAGAGATATTCGATATTTTATTACAATGATGAGTGTTCCATATATAGGGAACATAAGGTGACCATCCATGAAAGGATGCATCCCTTGAATAATCAATAACTATTTATTATTATCATTTACTTATTATATACTATATTTAATAATCAATAATAATTATATTATTAATTATTATCTTTAGAGAATGTCTTCCCGATATTGTCCAAACATCAACACTCCCTCTCAACGAGGGAGACATTCTGCAACATGCCACTCTTGTCTTTGAAGTATACAAACTTCACCCTAGACTCATGACACTTGTCTGTCAGTCTTGGGAGACATCTCTCTCCCCCCTAAACCGAGGGAAAAAATCCTTCTTTGGATCTCCCTCTTAGCCAATTAACTTTCTCTAAGATTAGGCTCACTTTGGGTCTGCATGTAAAAGCATATAGCATCTTGAGTCTTTATCATTCCTTGTCAAATCACCATGACTAGGACAAAGACTACACCAAGATATTTCACAACAGGCACACACCTATGAGTGAATGTCAGCTTGATGCTAACTGACACGTGGAAAGCACTTCAAGCACCTCGAGTCCATATTAGTCCTTGTCATGATCAAGGAAGGACTACGTCTGGGCCCATTTACCACAAGTGCACCTTTGTGATAAATGTATCCTATATCCCTTGGTCTGCAGCCCAATGTAGGAGAATTTATGCTCGATGTTGAAACATCAACACTCCCTCATATTTCCATAGTAGTACACAACTACTATCTAGAGACATGCAGTCTCCACCAGTGGTACAAAACCACCATAGTAGTAAAATATTTGTCACACATGGCACTCCCAGGTGGACTTCTAGAGGCTACTCCCTCTAGGAACACTGAGGGTCAACTCCCTTGATGTGTCCTCAGTTTATCTGAACATGGGACGATGGGTTATAAGCCCAAATGCACTTATTCCTTCTTGAACAAGTTTCATCATAGATCAATTCAACTCAATTCACAGAGGAGTGTGATCTGGATAAAGTTTGTCACACATGGAACTCCATGTGGACTTCTAGAGGCTACACCCTCTAGAAACACTAGGGTCAACTCCCATAGTGTATGACATCAAGGGTCAACTCCCTTGACATGTCCTCATGTGATCTCCACATGGGACGTTGGGTTATAAGCCAAACTGCACTTATTCCTTCTTGAATAAGTGTTCCACTTATCCCTTCTCGGATAAGTGTCCTCATAGATCAAATCAACTCAATTCACAAAGGAGTATGATCTGGAGAAAGTTTGTCACACATGGCACTCTATGTGGACTTCTAGAAGCTACACCCTCTAGAAACACTAGGGTCAAATCCCCATAGTGTATGATGTCAAGGGTAAACTCCCTTGACATGTCCTCATGTGCTCTCCACATGGGACGTTGGGTTATAATCCCAACCGCACTTATCCCTTCTCAGATAGGTGCCCCACATATCCCTTCTCGGATAGGTGCCCCACTTATCCCTTCTCGGATAAGTATCATCACATATCAAATCAACTCAGTCACATAGGAGTACGATCTGGAGAATGTCTCAAGAAGTTGCAAACATCAACACTCCCTCTCAGCGAGGGAGGCATTCTCTGCCATGCCAAGTCTGTCACAGAAGTACTTAAACTTCATCCTATATTGGTAAGAACATCAGCAACCTACTCATCTGTAGGAAGGTACTGCACCAATACTTCCTTCCTTTGCACCATGTCTCGGATGAAATGGTACTTGATCTCAATGTGGTTCGATTTGTCATGAAACAATGGATTATCATAGATCTTCACACAACTTTGGTTACCATAATGAATAATGGTGGAATCCAGCACATGTTCGGATAGATTTGCAAGGATCTTGTGAAGCCACACTACTTCACGGACTGTCATACTTAATGCAATGTATTATGCTTCTGTTGTGCTCAACGCCACAGAAGTTCATTTCCTGCTACACCAGGAAACCACGAAATATCCCAAAGTGAAGCAACACCTGAAGGTGCTCTTTCTGTCCACTGCGCTCCCTGCCTAATCAGAGTCAGTATATTCCTGCCATATCATATCAATACTAGAAGTATATCTCAGACCATGTCAAACTATGCCTCGCAAGTATCTCAACACATGTTTCACAACAATCTAGTGTGTCTATCTCAGTTGACTTATAAACTGGCTAAGTGCACTCACTGCATAGAAAATAGTTGGTCTGGTGTTAACCAGATACATCAATTATCCAATCAGCTGTCTGTACAGATTCAGATCAATTTCGTCAAAATCGGAAGAAGACACACTTAGTTTCTTTAGATTCATCATCATTGGTATAGCCACGGGCTTGAAGTTCAATATCTAAAACTTCTTCAATATCTCAATTGTGTACTTCCCCTGGCTCAGGAAGATCTCATCAGTTCTCTGCCACACCGTTAGTCGCAAGAAGTAGTGAATCATACCAAGTTCCTTCATCTCGAACTCAGAGGCCAACGCATACTTGCATTCAAAAATAAAGCTCTATGTACCTGTGAGGAATAAATCATCAACGTAGACGACCAAAATCAGGGCCTCACCATTAACAGTTTTGTAGTACAGGTTGGGATCAACAACACTTTTGTTGAATCCAAAACTCATTAGGTGTCCATCAATCCTCGCATACCAAGCTCGAGGTGCTTGCTTGAGTCCATACAGGACCTTCTTCAACCTACACACATGAGACTCCTTCTCATGTATGACGAAACCATCTGGTTGCTCGATGTATATTTCTTCCCCAATATCTCCATTGAGAAAGGTTGTCTTCACATCCATCTGATGTATTTTCCAACCCATGGATGCTGCGAGGGAAATAATCATTCGAATAGAAGTGTATCGAGCAACAGGAGCAAATTTCTTCTCATAATCTATTCCCTCCACTTGAGAGAATCCTCTAGCAACAAAACTTCCTTTGTGCTTCTCAATGCTTCCGTTAGTTGTATGTTTGATCTTATAGATCCATTTGGAAGTCACTACAGACTTCCTTTTAGGTCTCAGAACAATATACCACACATCATTCTTCATGATGGACTGATACTCCTCCATCATGGCATCTCTCCATACTAGATGCCTCCTCATAACATGAAGGCTCAGAATCAATGATGTGGCTCATAGCTACGGCATAGCACGGATATCTTTGAGGTATCTTTCTCTCTCGAAAGGTACCACGAGGAGCTACATGTCCTTCTGTATCCTACAGAGTCTGACGGGCCCATGCAGGTCTCTTTTGACCTACTCCAATATCTCTGGAAACATCAACTAGAGCTATAAGATCAACGGGATCAATTTGATCAATAGGCTCAACTGTATCCATCTGAATTGTTGGAGGGTGAGCAGGAGAAGGCACCTTCTCTTTCTGTCTCTCACTATCAATCTCCATGTGAGATCCTCTATATCTCTTGAAGGATACATCCTCCTCAAAGATAACGTCTCTACTCACCTCAATCTGTCTCTGACCAGGGATGTAGGTCCAGTATGCCTTCAAAGACTCACTGTAGCCCACAAATGTACCATTTATGCCTGGAGGGTATAGCTTGGTCCTTTTCTCCTTGGGTACATGAATGTATAGTCCCAGATCTCCTGAAGTGTTCAACCTTAGGCTTCACCCATGAACTCTGTCCATACTAGACATCTCATGGTTCCCTCGTGGAACCACTGTCTAAGCCATATTGAAGAAACATCAACATGAACTACATATTCCAACTTCCTGCATCCTTTTGTTCCTTCGCTTTCAGTTCTTCAGAATCATGAATGTTGAATAAGACAATTCTAGTTAGTTCATTATGAGACAATACAATTGTCCGTATTGTTGTCTAGAGGCTTTAGAAATCTTCATAACGAGATTCCTCTCATTGTAAAAAAAATATGTATAGGTGGTTGTGAAATCTCTTTAATGATATTCCTCTCACTCTATAACAAAGTGTAAAGGTGACTATCTAGAAATATCTAATGATATTACTCTCACTCTTTACATCATATAAGGTGGAAATATAAAAACTCTCTTTACATCATATAAGGTGGAAATATAAAAACTCTCTTTACAAAATTCCTCTCACTCATACAAGGTGGCAATATTGAAATTTACAAAGTCCCTCTCACTCTTATAATTTACAATGAGTGGATTACAAGCCTTCTAATAGACTTTAGGATATTATGGATCATTCAAAAATCAAGTGAGAATGTTTTTTCCTTACTTGTCCATTATCATCCATTCTTCTTGCTTGGATAACAAGTACTTGACTCATCATAACCATAATGAAGACTGGAACAATATTGTCGACCAAGTTAACCATTCCCTTAAATTCACAAACTCCATCATTCATTGTTGCAATAGCTAACCACACTCCATTTATTAGTAATAAAATGAACAACACAATTGAATATATAGATTTGAAAGAGAATGAACTATCAACATATCTTCCTTTCTTAACAGGAACAACATCAACCAAAGGACATGTTTTTCTTTCAACCATAGGATGTAAATATGGATAATGGATACTAGCATTAGCTAGAATGTGCCCTATAGTTACAAATGCCAAATTCGTCTTCATTCGATGAGCTCTCACAATGAACTCAATCCCATCCTTGAAAATATGATACTTGTTTTGTCCCCTGTAAAAAATGGCCTTCCTATCATACAAGTATGGACTTCCCAAAATCATCCCACAAATTTCGATTGGAACAACCTCTAACTCTACCTCATCAATGAAGCTGGATGTGATCACGAACCGTAACTTACATTGTTTAGTTACATGTACCTAAGTATTTTCACAAATCCAACCCAAAGGATACGGTCTCGGATGAGGCCTAGTTTCCAATCCCAACTTCTAAACAACTTACTCTGACATAAGATTCAGTTGTGATCCACTATCAACAAGTGTATCAATCTTTGTGTGTTTTGAGATAACTTGTAAATGAAACATATATTTTATTTTCCTTCCATTAGGGATCACTTTAGACTTTGCAGAAGAAGTACATGAACTAAAACTTGAAACAAAATATTTACCTTTAATGCCCATAGTTGCAACCTTGGTTTCATCCTCGGAATATGATCCAAGATCCTGCACTATGATCATGGTATTCTTTTTACCCTTTATAGGTTGAGCCCACTTTGACTTCAATTATGGATGCAACTTCCAACACTTTTCCTCCTCGTGTCCTTTCTTCTTGCAATGAGAACATGTAGGCTTCTCTTGCTCTTTATTCTTCACTGTAGTTGTCTTCTTGAAGTCATCTGGCTTCTTTGACTACTTCTTGAAGTTATGCAACTTTCTTTTTCTTTTACCACCAGTTCTTTTGGCCTTCTTTCGGTCCTCGTGCATTTATTTCACCATAGCATTCATTGCCATGAACTAAGAAAATAACGTCTCTTCAATACCGAAAGGATTTGGATTAGAAGAATCTATGTTTGTTGTTGAAGCCATTTCTTGCTCTGAAATGCATGTCGTAAACCAATCTCAGGAATGTACTCTTCAATGATCCTTCACCAAGCTTAAATATGGACCACTGTAAGCATTCACTTGCAAATAAACGTCAAAAACATTGTTGATACCACATGATCTGAAAATACCACACAAGTTCTGATACTAACTCGATCCTTAAATATCACCAACTCTGATACTAATTCAACCCAAAAATCCTTAAATGCCAATTAGTTCATATGCGGATACTAAACATCTTACCAGAGTCAGGAATATAAATAATGATCGCTTGATAATTTGCAAAATATCATGTGAATGTATTACTTATCCATAAACCCCTAAAATGATGAATAACTTGAACTGTAAATGAGATAATACAACATAAAATAAAAGAACTCAAATACACATTGTAATTGACATACATCATTGCATCTTCAAAGTCCCTTTAAATAACATGATGGTTCTTCATAATCTCAAAATTCCAAATCACATTACAATATAGGCTTAAAAAAACACAATTTGAAGACACTGCTCAAATGCAGAAACATAATGCACTATTGAGTTCCTAGTGAAAAATCATGAAAAATTGATATAAAATACTTGAACTTTCGTCAAGGTGGCCCCCGACATGCTTTATGGTGTAGCCTCGTACCCTTGCCACATATTACGAGGAAAAAACCTGCATTTGAATGTGTCCACAACCTTGGGGTGCATGCCCATTAAATAGGGTGGCCTCCAAAACCATACCCAAAATTTAAGGCAACTTCATTACTATATTTGGCGGTATCTCCACTAAATATGGGGCGTTGGCTTAGTGGTTAGAACCTCCCACTATTCTAGCAGAGGTCGGGGTATCAACTACAATTTTAGTGATAAGCCCTGCAATAATATTGTCTAACCAAAAATCTAATGCACGCGTAAATCTGTTATTGACCTCCTGCAACTGCATAATCTCCACGGGATGCCACTCTAGATGTCTTATCTGATTCATAGGATGGTTTTCCTTCAACCTCAATAACCACTCATGTAATAGATGTGGAAATTCATAGAAAAATACTTCATCCAAGTCGCTAAACACATATTTGTCGAGATATTTGTGAGGTGTATATTTAGGGTTTTTGTTGTCCTACTCTGCAAAGTGGATTTCCTTTGTCCTTAACCATCTTTCAATTTCTTCCTTCTTTGGATTCCATGGCCTAAACATTCCCTTCTATGGTTTCATTCCCCGTGTTGTTCTTCACCATATCCCTTCTAATCTATCATGTGTAGTTCCATCTGAAAACGAAACCATTTGTTGGACGATTAGTCTGACCCAAGTTTTGATCTCAAAGGTTTCCAACAAAACCCTCAAACTATCGGCCCTCCTGGTAAACCAAAAGGCAACGTTGTGGACAAACTAAATAGTGCAGTATCACCCGAGATATCTTATGGGGGACTACAATACTTAGATGTATGTATTCAGGGAAGGGATCGGGACGGTATTATGTTCCTTTTCCTCATGCATTAACATTATTATCCATTCATATAAATATAGTATTCATTCATTAATCAAACTATGCATGCATGTTGTCATAATATAATTTAATCATTCATTCTTCAACTAATAAACAACATAACAGTAAAACAAATATTTAGACACATAAACATAGTAGATTTATCGTGGTTCACCCCCCCTAGGGATACGTCCACAAATATATGTCTCTTATGCTCTTTTATTCATCATTCTTCAAAATATGTGTTGTGTGCATTACATTCTTCAGGCTTACAGTTAGAAAGTAGGACTAGTTACATCTGTGAGGTGGACTAGGCCACACTAGGCTCCACAACCTATGACCTAACCCTCAAAAACTAGCTTATTCAGACAAAAAATATCATCTTCTTGACCAACCAAACAATTGACCACACCTCTACTAGACCTCTTAGGCCTTTATTTATACTATTTTATTGGTTTATCGCCATTACATTCATATCAAAACCATAACCCTAACATGGCTAGGTTTGCCTGCATGCGTGCCACGTTATTTTTCCTCTGTCTTCTGCATGTTGTTTTTCCTTCATCTTCTGCATGTTGTTTTTCCTCCACATATGGCGTGCGCTCCAAAAATAGGCTTTTCTTTCCCAAAATAGGAATGCACCCAAAAATAGGATTTTCTCTCCCAAAATAGGCCTACGCCCAAAAATAGGTTTTTCTCTCCCATAATAGGCATGTGCCAACACTTTTCATATTCACATAACTATTCCCTATGGGGAGTCATATGAAAGGATGCAGATGAGTAAACCAGCCATTTCTCATTATCTTCATGTGTTCTTAAAGAAGGAAAGTACGCATCCCCTCCTTATTCTAAGGAGTTTTTTGCATCTATAGAAGCAGAATCTTCATATCCCTTCCCTCTCTCAACACTTTAGGATCTACATTGCTTCTTGTAGTGCCCTTATTTTCCACAAATCTAGCATACCTTTAATAACTTTCTGGGAGATTTATATCTACCCTTAGGTTTAGATCTCCCACTTGAGGACTTAGATCTTTTTCTTTCACAGGAGCATCCTCTTGCAAAAAATGCATTTGCGTTATGTCCTTCTATGCTCTTCCGCCTCATCTCTTCCGACAATAAGGATGAGACCACATCATAGAAACTAAAAGTATTTGTATTACTACCTATGTCCATAACCAAAATATCCCACGAGTCTGGTAAAGAGAAAAATAAACTAATACACTTGTCTTCAATAGAAATATTAATATCAACAAATAATAGTTTACTTACCACAATATTGAAGGCATTCATATGCTCTATCACTGAATCTTCATCTTTCATCCTCGGGTTATACAACTTCTTCTGCGTGAAAAATTTGTTTACCAAGGACATAGACTGATCCAAAGTCCCCAACTTATCCCATAATTCCTTAGTTGTAGCTTCCCCTAACACATTAGTAATACTGAAACTGAGAGACAACCGGATTTTTGTCTTTGTCTTCTGATCCAACTTTTTCAATATTCTGTTGACGTTCCTTTAAGTGTAGTAATTGGATCCACTGCAATCCATTGATCTTTTTCCACCAACAAATATTCCATGTTTAGCTTCCATAGCTAAAAATGTTTCTCATTAAATATATAGTACATGGGACCAATCTTTCAAAGAATATAACACATACCCAACACTCAAGAGCGAGTGCATCCTCTACAAAGGTTCTCATAGAGATGGATTAACACTATAATCCATGAAGTAACCCCCAAGCCATATCACTTTCACACTTACTCTTGGTGGATATTTACATTCCCTTGTCACTCTCGAGACCTATCCCTCTACCTAGGTCATTTTATTTCTTGTCTAGGTGGCACACCTGATAGGTTTGGATGAAGACCCTACCATACCCAAACTTGGTAACTCACATGGGGTCTCGGAATACTATGATGCTTGAAGGGGATACTAAAGTGAATTATCTTGCATGGCTTATATATTAAGTTACATATTACTTTTCATGCTTTAAGGACTGATGTTTCTTATGAACTTTGGCTAACCATGTTTTATACTTTGGCTTGTTTTGGATGCCCCTGACATGGTTTTTGCGGGATGTCATGGGCTTGTACCTAGGACGTTGTGCCTTATTGCCAGACAATTCAATGTGTGATGGTGAGCATTGGATCATCCAATTTCTCACCATCCTCAGACACTGGCTCTCACATTCTCAAGACCTTGTATGAAGGATAGATGGGATTCACTTGATAATTTATGGTCATTATTCCACACATATGGGTTGAAATCCCCTTATGCTAGGAAGAGTACCCTAGGGATTTTGTGCATATAAGATGGAGGACCTTGTAGTAGTAGGTGTTTGGACATCACATGGAGATGCAGTTGCATCCCTCGTAGCCTTGGAAGTTGCCTTTAGAGGCCCTTGACGTCACCCTTCTATCCCTTGACATCATCCTTTGGCTATGGTTTTGATGAAAGGATGGGTATCAGAAATTATTTACATGACTTTGGGTGAGGAGACACCTCATTTCACACTCTTTCATCCTTGGAGGATGCCACTTTTTCTTTGTAGGACCAACGTTTTCCTTTGGAGGTAATACATCACCCTATCCTAGCTTGACATCATCCTTCTATCACATGACATCACTTGTATATAGGGTTTTATTGTGTATTTTTGTATTTTGGAATATTGTTTGAGGAAAATTAAGGGGTCAACCCCAGTTATATTTTATTGTTGAAAAATTATGTGGACAAACTATCTTGAGGTTTCCTCATATAAAAAGGGCAAGCCTGATTTTCATTTTATCATCATAACTTCTCACCTTTGTGAGAAACACTTTTCAAAGTTTATCCCTCTAAGGGTTAATATCTCTCTTGAACTCATGCTCTATGATTGGAAGGTCAATTGTGGATGCTCTTTGCTGATTTTGGATGGAAATTATTTCAATTAGGGTTTTATCTCATGGTATCTTGGTGAAGTAAGTAAATTTTCTGCAATTTTATTCTTATGTTATTAATTTTTCATGGTAAATTTGTTATTTCATGCTAGACATATTGTTTGGTGAAACCCTAAGAGAGGAACATAAGTAATTCTTCCTCTCACAAGATGATTTTTGTCCAAAATTTGTGAAATAATCATTGCTAGGGTTAGACTCCTAAATCCCTAAAGTGATAGAACTTTAGGAATGTGGCCCTAGACTTTTGATTGTGACCTAGTTGAAGCAACAAGAAGGGAGGAATGATTTCTAAGGCCCAAACGTGCTTGCACCCTAGAAGTCCTCCTCAATATTCAAACCTTAAGGCCCTAATGTGCTAGAAACATAAAGATATTTGAATTTCCTTTTTGTGTGTTGATTATGTAATATTTCTAATCCTTGATCAGGTGGTACTCATTTTCTCTCCACTTGAATATCACATCCCTCATATACATGTAGGTGCTTCCAAACAATACACCACACACATCAAGGGGTACTACATATAACTCCACTTCATCAATAAAATTTGCACTTATGGAAAATTTTATTTTACATTGTTTAGTGACTTTGATTTATACATATTTATTGACCCATCCCAATGGATATGGGCTTAGATGATCATTAAAATTACAACCCAAGATTTCAAACCATATCATTTTCTATGGGGTTAGATTGTGATCTAAAATTGAATAGAGAATCTACCTTGCTCTTTTTTACCTAGATATTAATATGGAATATTTTTTTCATTTCCTTCTCTTCCTTGTGATGAAGGCTCCTCAAATTCACCTCCTTCTACATCGAAGTGTAGACAATATTCTCATCCACATTAGAGTTTCTCTCTACCTGGTTTCCCAAATACTTGCCTAGCATGTTCTTCTTCTTGGCATCCTTATTATAGTTCTTTGGATTCATCTCTGAATGTAGCTTCCAACACCTATCTTCAGTGTGACCATTGATATTGCAATGGTTGCATTGTTTGTTTAGATCCTTGCACTAATGTGAAATGATTTTTTTCTTCTTGTCTTTTCCTTTCCACTTCTTCTTCCCCTCCTTGGAATAATGTTGGTGATATTTATATCTAGAACCACTTGGATGTCCCTTCTTATTACCTATGTTCTTCAGATAATGTGCCTGCACGCAACCCTCATCAATGGTACTTGGTTTGAAGAGCATCACTTTCTTTCACAAATGACTATGTAGACCCCCTCGTATACTTAAGGACTGTGTCTGGGTTAGAGGAGAGATACCCAACATGATCGCCATCTTTCTGAATTTGGTGGTATACTCTTAGACACTCTTCCCTTTCCTCTTCTTAAATTGATACCAATGGATTCTGTTAGCGTCGAAAGTCACTCCTGGATTGCTTGCAGGAGCAGAACCTGACACCCATCAGTTTAATGTCACGATTTGTTTACAAAGGGGTGATCAAATGGAGATAAAGAATCGAGGAGATATTACTCTAAATCAGGGACTGGGTCTGGTACGTAAAGAACAAAGGAGGTATGGGATCCTAACTTCAGCCAGTGGGTTGATTAAAAGATGAGCAGGTGGAAGACTTAGTAAGAAAGGTGAACAAACAGCTTTGGGCAACAGGCTTACAGCGGTTTGTAGGGGAAAAAATCTGAACGCAGGATCCTCCTGGTTCAGGGCTTCGAGAAACTGAAGAGAAGACTTGACTGGATCCTCCAATTCCAAGTCATTCAGCGTTAAGGAAATCACAGGAACCGATTAGAGACTCCGTAACCATTACAGTGATCCATTAC
>ML776958.1:281588-296367 GCA_009831015.1 Picea engelmannii | reverse complement strand
TATTGTAAAAAGGCCTTTCGAGCCTCATTGTAACCATCTTCTTGCGAAGGCGAGTAGCCGTCACATCTCTTCTTAGAGATAAGCTGCCACCATTCTAGCGAGTCTTTCACTCTGTATTTTTACAGTCTCTGTACATTTCTCTGATTAATAGAAATCGTGTATTACTGTATATATGTGTTTATGGTTGCATCTCTGATACATTTATTTTATATTATTGAACATCTGCAATATCTCTGTGCATTTCTTTATTATATCTCCGCTCTGATTTCGTGCCGAAAATAATCTGGATCACCTTTTCTCCAAATACTATAAGAGTTTTGTCCTTATTCGGCTCCAATATCATGAAAAATGGAACTATTACACCCATAATTAATAGTGCTTCCTTGCATCTTATACATAGTTCCAACCCAAACTCCCTTCGACAACACCATTTCTCCTTGAAGCATCCTGCAAGTTTTTTTCTCAAACATTATTTTTACCCTCGCATTGTCCATTTTTCTTACATAAATTGAATTTATGGCCAATCTTGGGATGTGTAGAACACTATGGAGTGTTCTAATCCTTCCATCCATGAGCTTCAACTTGAATTTTCCTCATCCTATGATTTTGGACGTCAATTCATCAAGTAAGAAAACATCACCTCCATCGTACCTTTCATATTCACATAGCCACTCCCTTTGGGGACTCATATGAAAGGATGCACATGAGTCAAATATCCATGCCTCATGATCTGCATGTGTGATTGAAGAAGGAAAGTACACATCCCCTTTTTCTGAGGATTTGTTTTCTTCTATACAAGGAGCATCTTCATATCCCTTCCTTCTCTCAACACTTTACTATCTATATTGCTTCTTTTAGTTCCCTTGTTTTCCACATCTCTAGCATACCTTAAAAAACTTTCCAAGAGATTTATATATACCCTTATATTTAGATTTCCCACTTGAGGACTTAGATATATTTCTTTCTTGGGAGCGTCCACTTGCAAAAAATGCATTTGTGTTATGTCCTTTCGTGTTCTTCTGCCTCATATCCTTCGACAACTAGGTTGAGACCACATCATCGAAACTTAAAGTAGTTGTATTACTACCTATGGCCACAACTTGACTATCCCACGCGTCTAGTAAAGAGAAAAATAAACTAATACACTTTTATTCATTAGAAATATTAATATCAATAGATAATAGCTGACTTACCATAGTATTGAAGGCGTTCACATGATCTATCACGGTGTCTCCATCTTTCATCCTCAAGTTATAAAACTTCTTTCGCATGAACAATTTGTTTACCAGGGACTTAGACTGATACAAAGTCCCCAACTCATCCCATAATGCCTTGACTATATCTTCCCCTGACACATTCAGTAATACTGAATCTGAGAGACACAATCGAATTGTGTTCTTTGTTTGTCTTTCGATCCAACTTTTTCCAATCTTTTGTTTAAATTCTTGTAGGTGCAGTACATGGATCCACTACGATACATTGATCTTTTTCCACCAACAGATATTCCATCTTGATATTCCATAGCTCAAAATGTTTCTCATTAAATTTCTCTATCTCTATTTTTGAACTACTCATCGTTTCTTTTCACATGAAGAATCAGTATCATAGATCTCCCACTGTAACAAGGCTTATCACAGACCTGAGCCAAACCCTTAGCCATAAAGGCGTCCCCCTCAATCCAATAATTTGTTTGATACCAAATGTAGATTTTAACTTTGTACAATTAATTACTGCAAACATATTCTTAATAAAAACAGAAAAGATACAATGGCACACACACACACATTACACAGAGATTTTTACCTTGGAAACCCAAACTGGGAAAACCAACAACATGTTTAGAGTTGCACTTCTAATCTTATATTCATCATATTCATTGTTTGAAATACAATATACATATAGGATCTAGTGGCATCCAAACCCCTAATCCATTGACCCAGATTATCCAACAACCCTAATTCTTTAACTGGTATTAGAAAACCATCAACGAAAACAATGTGTTGAAACAATGCCAAAAACGGACGCAAAAATCCGCAAAAAAAATATATATATATGGGGGCTACCAGCCCCAAACCCCCCAAGAATCCCATATCAATGTACAGTACATGGGACCAATCTTTCAAAGAATATAACACATAGAAAACACTCAAGAGCAAGTTCATCCTCCACAAAGGAGCTCATAGAGATGGATTAACACCATAAGCCATGAAGTAACCCCCAAACCATATCACTTTCACACTTACACCTAGTGGGTTTTTACTTTCCCTTGTCACTCTCGGGACCTATCCCTCTACCTAGGTCATTTTATTTATTTTCTAGGTGGCACACCTGATAGGGTTGGATGAATACCCTCCCATACTCAAACTTGGTAACTCACATGGGGTCCTGGGTTGGTCTAATGCTTGAAGGGGATATTAAGGTGAATTATCTTACATGGATTATATCTTAAGTTTCAGCTTACTTTACATGTTTTAAGGATTGATGTTTCTTATGAACTTTGGCTAACCATGTTTTATACTTTGGCTTGTTTTGGATGCCCCTGACATGGTTCTTGAGGGATGTCCTGGGCTTGTACCTAGGATGTTATGCCTTGTTTTCAGACTATGGCATGTGTGATGGAGAGCAGTGGGTCATCCAATGACTCGCCATCCTCGGATAGTTTCTCTCACATTCTATGGACCTTGTATGATGGATATATGGGCTTCAATTGAGCAAGTTTGGTCATTATGCCACACATATGGGCTGAAATCCCCATAGGCTGGGAAGAGTACCCCATGGATATTTTGCACAAAGGATGGAGGATGTTGCAGTAGCAAGTGTTTGGACATCACTTAGAGATGTAGTTGCATCCCTCATAGCCTTGGACATTTCCTTTGGAGGCCCTTGATGTCACCCTTATAGCCCTTGAAATCATCCTTTGGCTAGGGTTTTGATGGCTAGATGGGTATCGGAGATGATTGACATGGATTTGAGTGAGGAGAAATCTCACTTCACGCTCTTTCACCCTCAAAGGATTCCACTTGGACTTTGGAGGCCCAAAGTTTTCTTTTGGAGGCAAGACGTCACCCTATCCTAGAATGACATCATCCTTCTAGCACATGATGTCACCCTTTTTTATGGTTTTATTGTGTATTTTTGTATTTTGGAATATTATTAGAGGAAAATTAAGGGATCAACCCGACTTATATTTTATTGTTGACAAATTATGTGGACAAACTATGTTGAGGTTTCCTCATATAAAAAGGGCAAGCCTCATTTTCATTTTATCATCATAACTTCTCACATTTGTGAGAAACACTTCTGAAAGTGTCTCCCCCTAAGGGTTACTGTCTCTATTGAACTCATGCATTATTCTTGGAAGGTCAATTGTGGATGTTCTTTGTTGATTTTGGATGGAAATTTTTGCAATTAGGGTTTTATCTCATAGTATCTTGGTGAAGTAAGTAATTTTTCTGCAATTTTATTCTTTTGTTATTAATGTTTCATGGTAAATTTGTTATTTCATGCTAGACGTCTTGCTTAGTGAAACCCTAAGAGAGGAACATAAGTGATTCTTCCTCTCACAGGGTGATTTTTTTCCAAAATTTGTGAAATAATCCTTTTTAGGATTAGACTCCTAAATCCCTAAAGTGCTAGCACTTTACGATTTTATCCCTAGACTTTTGATTGTGACGTAGTTGAAGCTACAAGAAGGGAGAAATGGTTTTTAGGGCCCAAATGTGCTTGCACTCTAGAAGTCCTTCTCCTCAAGATTCAAACCATGAGGCCCTAATGTGTTAGAACCTTAGAGTTTGAATCCTACCCCTTGGTTTCAAGTAGCTCATCACCAAATCCTAGCTGCATTGGTTGTTATAAGACTCCATAACCCTTTAAAGGCATTTGTTTTAAAGAATTCTCAAGGTGAATTGATCAACAAAATCTTCCTTTCAACTCTCTTAAGCATCCTGCTAACCTGAATAACACTAAAATTGGAAAATTCATTAGATAATTTGTTGCTATTACAAAAAATTTCTACATCCATCTGATAACACTTTTATTTGTTGCATACACTCTTGTAAAGGTGGCTTAACTTGTTCAGAAATTGCCTTAAACAATTGGATATCGTTCTAGTGGATGTATGCTAAGTTCTCAGGGTAAATTGTTGCATTTTTTAACACCAATTGGTGTTGTTGTTGTAAACAATTTATTGTTTTCATGTCAATGTCTACTGCTGGAAATTTATAACAGCCATTGCAACTTTCATTGTCTAGTGTCTTTAAGAGGTATTAATTGCATGTTTGGACTTGGAAATAATCATATATAGTTTGTTAAGTGTTCTTATTCTGGGCAGGTACTCAAACAATTTCATACCTCTTCTACTACCTTGACCTAGACCTTTCTTTAGGTGATCAAGAGAGGGGGTGGTAGGCTTGGCTAATATACTTGCTACTTTGACCCCTTGAGGTCACCAGGTAAGCCTCCCTTGTGGTGGACATCTTTCATCACTAGAATGAGGGAAGTTATTACTAAGGTGATAGTAGTAGGATGTTCCATTGTTACACAATATTTTGGGAATTTTGGTGGGGCTTTGCACAAATAAAAATCTTGCAATAACATGCATGAGTATAGCAGAGAGGCGGAGCATGAGAATTCTTGTAGCTGGGAAAAGAACCTTGAACCCAATTCGAACTAACAGGGCCATGATCTTGATTTTTGTTGTGGAATGGAATAGAGTAATTCTAGCTGAGATTAGTTGAGAAAGTTCTTTTTCATGAGACAATTCAAGTTGGGATGAGATCTAAGAAACATCGTGGAAGCCCCAGGCATTGTGGGTATGGAGGGTTTTGGCCAGCAGTTCTTGTGAAGGAGTGGCCTTCACACTGTTAATTTTGTTCTAAGAGAATGAATGATTCCCTAGTGGTATCATAGCTTAGCACAGGGGTGTCTATATTGCATAGAGGACCAATGCATCTAATCCTACAATTCGGTGGGAAAGTGTTCACCCTCAGTCAGTTGTTTAACTGACATTTTGTAATAGGTAAGTCTCTCTTGTACTCTCATTTACACTCTTTAAAATATGTAATATGTGATGTATACTCAAACATTTGATGAAATTGTATGGTTTTGTAGAAACCTATGAGAAAGGAGGAGCTAAATGTGTGCCATGTGTTTCCTGTATAACAGTTATTCATCATCTGTTGATTTGCTTGTAAAATGAACTCAAATCTATAAGTTTACGACGGATGGAATGAATGTATGTTTTCACACTTCCTGTGTGATGGATATTTTCTCCATGATTAGGTATCTTCTTTTGAATGCATAGGTAGACGACCTGTAGTCTCATGGCCAAATCTCTGAGATCGGCATGAAAGGAATGAAGAGTTTATTCACCCACAGGAAAATGTTGTTTTCCTTAAGTTTTCATTTCTTTAGTTGTGGAAATAGTCAAGCTATGTTTAGATGTTTGCCCCATACAACCTATATAATTCAATGCTAAGGATCTGATTTATCATGATCATTGGAGATATGGAGTCTCCATAGTAGTATCTCCCTAAAGTGGAACCTCACGGATGGAACCGTGACTAGAGTTGGATCTCAGAAATGGGAACTAGCACTAAACAATAAGCCGATATGGAACCCTAGAGAGGGAACCTTATATCCAAAAGTATCAGATAGTTAAACTTTTGCAGAAGTCGGAGTCAGATACAAAATCATGACATAAAAGAAACCTGAGGTTGGTGAGGTCATGATGATAGAAGGTCCATGTGGAGATGATGTGGAATCCATGTAACTAGTTCCCTGGTGAAGATCAAGAGGTAGAGGCAGTTAGTGACGCCACGATGGCAGGTCGTGGGGATTGGTTTGACTGGTGGAATAGTGTAGCGGAACTATAAATTCCAAGATGAAAAGGGATAAGTTTTGAGAGTCAATCTCGACCATTCTTCGGACATCGAGAGTTAATCTTGACCGTTCTTCAGACATCGAGAGTAAATCTCGATCGTCCATTGGGAATTCAGACATCGGAAATATCTGAAAGCGTAATGTAAGGTTGATCCCAAAGGCACGATTCTATGAGCCTATCAAACTGTGGGTTTCAAGAAGAATCGAGAGGCGGGGTAGTGTGACACCTCGATGGGATAACCCGCGAGCGCAAGATTGAAAAAAAAAAGAACGAATGATTAGCAATATATCTTTTCTATTAGACTTGTAGGGATCTAGTAAAGCATGTTGACCCTCGTGTAGTTTAAGGGCCCACATATATTTGGATTGTCAATCAGAGTCATTCTCATTTGTCGGATATTGCGAGAAAGTGTTTGTGGAAAGACACATTTGAGAAGTCCAATTGAGTTAACCGTCATGCATCTCTGAGACGGAAATGAATAAGGACCTTCAATTGAGCAGATCACAACCATCAAATATGTTGAAATAATGGAACTCCATTAAAGATGGTGCAATTTGAGAGCCCACGATGATCTGTATTGTTGATCTAGGTGATCATATGTTGTCTGATCTATCAGACGAGCATGTTGTTTGAGGAGGGTTGGGTGCAGAAGAGAATTCCATGTCAGCATGTTAAGTTAGATGCTACATCATATGACATGTCAGTTGAGTGACAGGTTAAGGTCCGTCATTAGGTACACATCAGCAAGGGAGAACAATTCAGAGCTTGCCATGTGGCAGTGGGTACAAGTGGGACCCGTAGATTCCATTGTTAAGTGTCAAGAGGAATAGACCAAGTGCCAAGAGTAAATATTGATTGTATGATGGGTTTCAAGGATCGATATTGACCATCCATTGGAGATTGACAGATCTTGTTCGAGAGCCCGGCTGTGTTGTGGGGAGTGAATTACTCGATAGAATTGTGGGCGATGGGTTTCAAAAAAATATTATAGTGGAGTGATATGTCATCCTAAAAAAGCAAGTCCGACGAGGTAATCCTGACAACCTTATGGGCTTTGGACCATGAGAGAATTGTGAGTGTATTAAAGTTTTTTCCAATGGGAAAAGCTCGATAACACATCACAGGCTTCGAAAAGATTCAAGTATATTATCAATTTGACAATACAACAGAAATTCCCTGAAAGGAGTAGTCCAATAGTGTTGCGGGCTAAGGAAGTCTGAATGCTTGTGTCTGAGTGTATAGCAGCAGAACATGTCTGCCAGCAGGCGTGAGATAGGTGCACGTGGATGTCAGTGGACTGGTGGGGTTGGATAGCACATGTGGAGTGGGTCCTCGTGGACATGATGCCATCATAAGGAAAACTTTAAAAGGGCGTATCTTTATGTCTCGAGCTCATATTTGAGTATAAAGACAGTCATTGGAAAGCTCTTGAAGAGTAGGATTGGTCTATAAGATTAGAATCAGAATTAGCATGATGGTTATGAAGAGGAATTTTGTATGTCCCACCAACCTAAGGAAGGATTAGGGGATCGAGTGTGTTATAGGGTTAATTTTGATACTTGCTTAAGTCTTACCAAGGAGAACAATATTAACCCTTATACATGCATCAAGTCCTAGGACAACCCGTATTTCCTAAGTACCTAGGTGGAAGATATGAAAAATGAGTAAATGTGACAAACAAGAAAGGGGAATGGGTTCATATGATGACCCTCAAAGTCTTAGACATGCACAGGTCTTATTATTCATTTATTTATTCCTCTAGCTTTATTTAGCTAGGATTTTTAGACATAATAGCCTTCTAGATGTAGCTTAACATTGAGTTACCATCCTCATAATTCTTACTACCCTTTTAAGTCTTTTTCTTTAAATGTTCAGTTTATCGAACAAGTCCCTTTTATTTAGATATTCACAGACAAACCAAGGACTAAGGGAATTGCTCAAGATTTATATTTGGCTTTTAACTTTAGCTCTTTACCTCTTAGCCTTAGTGGCTTTATCGATTCAATATTTAATTTGACCTTTCCTTTTGACCTTTGATAAATAATACATGACCAGGATGCAATTTTTTATGTGGATGGAATGAATAACACTAGGGAGGTGGAAAATGGTTGGCATATGGACAATGTTATCTATCATGGACACCCAGCTATACAAGTTAACCTGAGAAATGACACACTTCTAATAGAAAACATGTTCCCCAAGGTAATATGAGACAAGTAATAAAACCATGTAATGTTATAAAATGCTAATAGACAATCATTAGGTGTTTACCACTTTATGACAAGCTAAGAAGTGATATCATGTCCAAATATATGGAATGTCAAATGAAGAAAACTCGAACCATATCGTACCATACCACAGCATCTATCATATGAGGATTCGGGATGAAAGTGAGTCACACCATAGCTGAGCTAGCACGATCATGTATCTATTGGAGATCAAGAGGAAGTCTATCGGGATCAGGAAAAGATGAGCATGACACCTCATGCAAGTAGAAACATGGCACCCTTGCTAGGGTATCCAAAAAGTTGTCATCCCCGAGGGGGTAACGGGTCTAATAGAGTTCTTTGAGTGTCCAAAGAGCATTATTAAAGGCTTTGGAGTCGGGATAATGTCAGGCTGTTAATTCCCATGAACTAAAGAATAAGATTATGAGTCACCTCTTCAAAAAATAATGAAAAAATGAATATGTCATATTTTAACTTCAATGATTATAAGATTTCAGGAGAGAGCGAAGACAATTAATTTAACTTACTATCTTCCCCACCTAGGTGTTTAACTAAATTAACAAAGTATTTGTGAAGATGGGGTGTCCATCGGAGGTGAGGAACCTTAGAGCACACGTATTGCCTCAACAAACCACTTGACCTTCCATAGTTTCTCATTCCTAATTTCCTTCACTAGTTTTTCAAATCCAAAACAATCTTCCCTCTTTAAAGCTAACCTGCTATGTCCCAATCATAGAGCACCCCAATGACTTCAAATTCCCCAATATATCCAATAATGTCTATGATCGGAAGTCCGAACAAAATTCCTAAGAAAATAATATCTAGTTGAGGTTTAAGTCCGGTGGAACATGAACCGACTAGCCACTAGCATGTTGTGGAGGGTAATGGAGGGCCTTGTCTATACATTAACTAAAACATTCTATTTTGATGGGAATTTGACAAGCTGGAATTGAAATTTCAAATTCCATATCAAAAATATGAGGATTTTTTTTTTAAATGGTAAAAACATTTGGAAGTGAGTTGTTTCAGTTAAATCCTAGAAAGTGGGCCATTTCTTAGTCAAACATTAGTTCAAACCCTAAAGAAGAGCATTCTTAAGATAAGTCATAGACTTTTAATTTCTAAGCAATTTGTTGTTGATTTTACATTTTTAAGTAAGTCTTATACTAATAATTTCTAAGCAATATGTTGTTGGTTTCACATTTTTAATGATCTAAATCATTACAAAATTCAAAGACTTTTAAATCGTATTTATCAATTCATACAGATACATCTTTCATTGTTTAAAAATACGATTTCAATACTTAGGAAAAAAAATGTTGAAAATAAAAAAGTGTTAAAAATAAAATGAAACGTTTTGATTAACACTAAGCCAACTTTTCCCACGGGAGGAATCCTCTTAATATTTTGTCTTCCTCGGCTTTCAATGCAGGGTTTGAATGGAAAAGAATTTGACAATCATGAATTTGCATAAAATGTAAAATGATAGGAATGAAAAGAAAATGGCCATCATCAATTTTTCATTTGACATGAAAAGGAGATTTGAAATTCTAGGCCTACATCTATGTTCACTTAAATCTCATCGCCCCTCGGATACCACATTAATGGTGCATAGATAAACTTTGGAATATGGATAATACAAGAGTTGCACACTAAATCCAAAATAGAAGAAGTGATCAATGATCATAATGTGATTGGAGCGATACTACCATTCTCTTTATCCATTCTCATATCACGCATGTAAAGTACATTTTAGTAACATACAAGATATATATCAAAATGCTTTCAATGGATTTATCAATAAGCATAAGGACTTATACAACCGTGTGTACCTCAAATGTCATATTTGTTTGACCTTTATATGTAAATCTAAATCTACCATGCTGAAAATAGTGCATGGATCACTATCATGGACTCAAAACTCTTTTGGATCACTATCATGGAGTTATTACAACATCTCGGCTTCCATGGATCATTCTCATGAAACTACTAGGCTCTTCAAACTAAAGGAGCTATAATACCATGTTAAGAAATAGAGCAAGTAGACACAACACAAACACTTGTAGAAAAGGTTTTGGCCATCTCAACAATATATTCATCCAATGGTATCAATATATAGTACATGGATGTAATTACCTTGTAATAAAGAATGTTAACAGAGTGACAACTCATCAATATATAAGGATGATACCTCATACTCATAAAAAGATTATCTAGATTGTATAGGGACTAAAAAGCTAACAGAGTCATCCTCATGAGCTCAATCATGTAGTGTGGATGTTATATGGAGTGTGAATCCTCGGGTTGCAAAGGTCCAAATGGAAGACATTACATTGAGGCATCAACTGAAAAGAGACAATCAAGGATGAGGTGAAGATATGGATTTTAAGATTGGATTAACTATTGAGGGCACTTCGGAGAAAAAATATTAGTATTATGTTTTTAATCCCCTTATATGTATTGTAGGGTCGCTTTATTATTGTCTCAATTTGTAAAGAAGTACACCTACCAAGAACATATAAACTGGATTAAAATAGGTTTTGATAAAACTTTGTGAACTTTATTGTCACTTTTTGTTATCTTTCATGTATTATCACATTGTTTGGTTCACTCATAATGTGTTTTAATATAAATGTTTAATTGTTACTATAAAAAATAACTTCCATTTCCATTTATCCTTTAATTAAGGTAGTGTCACTTCCATTTTCAAAGGTTTTGAGGTTTCTTTTGTGAAGCATTATTACATGTAACATAGATATATAGCAAGTGCACGAGGATGAGTATATTGTTGTAATAGCTTTGAGCCTTGTTGTTGACCGGCCTTGTGCCTTGAAGATTCTAAGGTTTACCCTAAGTATCATCCTTGAAATGAGGGCAAAAAAAAAGTTCAATACCTTTATATTGCATTTCCACCCTGCCTGAAGGCATATCATTTAGATCTACACATTATAATTCATAATAAATACATGATTATTAATAAGTTCAACAAATTTAAACGTAGCTTTGGTTTACTTGTAATGTTCATGAAATGTTGAATAATATTTAAACATAGCTTCGGTTTACATGTAATGTTGATGAAATGTTGAATAGTCCACGTAGATTCATTATTGCCATGCTCTTCCTCTAGAATGGGCCCCACTACAAGCCCCAGACAAATTCAATAGAAAATAAATACCCTCTACATTTTTGAAAGAACTTCCAATAAAAACTCTAACACACTCCTAAATAATAATTTCAATTTTACCATGTTACTATGTTGAAGAATGTATTAAATCGCATAGATCCATCTTAACTTCAAATCTATCATGCATCAAGAGGGATCAAATCTCTTGAAGTCCCTTGAAGTGAAAACACAAACATTTTCTAAGTCAAAAAAAAATTACACTAAGTTATATATATATATATATATGCCACATGTCAATAGAAAATATTACACTAGGTTTTATATATATATATATATATATATATATATATATATATATATATATATATATATATAGTTGATATAAAAATATTTTATTTTATTTACTTTAGGTGAACATAGAAATATTTTTTTGTTATTAATATTTTTTTAAGTCCCACATGTCAATTCAATATTGAGCATGGAAGAAATTACACATCTCCCTCATTTTCGGCTATAGAAAACCCCTCTTAACACAGTTAACGTGTTGGACTTTTTTCTTTTACTTTTTCTTCTTTTACCAAAGTAAATTGATTATAATAAAGAATGGTTATTCTTTTTTAGAGATTAGTGAAGTTATTATTACAAAAAAATATTTCTAGAACAAAAACAAATACACATCAACCCATTTAACAAAGGAATTGTTTAATTGTTTTACCTTTTAAAACTATTTTGGTTGTATATTAACTAATTTTGATCATAATTTGACTACGTTTAATCGTATATAAATCATAAAAGTCTTACAATTATATTATTCTTTTAACAAAGATACATGAAAAAATGTTTTTGAACCTACAGAACATTTAATCAAACAGACTGATCAACTGGACCAAGCATGTGGAATATGCAATCCAATGCTAAGGCTTTTAGTAATAGTGATTGAAATATCAAATTGCAGATCATCTAGGAATCACGGTCACAAAACCTATACAAGTGAGCAACCGTATTACTTAAGGAATTCAAGGAGATTAATTAGTGCAAGCCTACGTACAGAATTTGAATTTGTTATCTAATATGCTAAAGCATTTTATCAATGGGAGATTAATTAGTGCAAGCCTCTCTACGGAATTTGAATTTGTAGTCTAATGCTAAAGCTATTTATCAATGGCCATTAACATGTCAAATTCAAATTGTATATCATCTAGGAACTATTATATCCTCACCAAATCTGAGTCTTTGAATTTGTAGTCTAATGCTAAAGCTTTTTATCAATGGCCATTAACATGTCAAATTCAAATTGCATATCATCTAGGAACTATTATATCCTCACCAAATCTGAGTCTGAAACTGTTTTGTTGAAAACCTAATCCATTAGGGTTATGGTATTTTGTGTTATTCACTTGAAAAGAAATATAAAAAGTCACAAGTGATTATTAAGTCTAACTTCCATGTATGATATGATTATGTATGATATGATTCATAACACAGATCTTAATTGTCATATCACTATATTTTCCTCATCTAGCCTGATCATAAGAGATAAGGAATAAATTTTAAAAAGCCGTGCACTAAGCAATATGAAAAGTATTAAGCACTAAGCAATGTGAAAAGAGTTATGGTATATGAAAAGTATTATGAAAAATCACATGCACTAAGCAATATGAAAAGGGTTATGGTAGAAGAAATATAAGTCACAAGTGATTATCAAGTCTAACTTCCATGTATGATATGATTCATAACTGATCATAAGAGATACGGAATAAATTTTAAAAAGTCATATACACTAAGCAACTTCCATAAGAGTGTTCTAACTTCCATGTATGATATGATTCATAACTGATCAGAAGAGACGAGGAATAAATTTTAAAAAGCCATATACACTAAGCAACTTCCGTAGGAGTGTTCTTATTTTAGTTGATATTTAATAAATGTCTTAGGAACATTCATTTTCCAATAAAGCATTAATGGTGGCTTCTTATTATCAAACATGCAAGCAGAGCGATTCAAAGACTTCAAAAATAATGCACTTCAATAAAGCTCCACTGTTTACTGAAATTGCAGTACATATTTAAGAAATGGCAATTACACGCAAAACTGAGATGTAAAATGTAATTCATCTTACTATTTTTGCCTGGAGACCATAAACAACCCACAAATTGTACAATACTATTATCTCATGAGCTATCATCAAATACACTGGATATCATCAAACAGATCCGGTCAATCTTGCATGATCAGCAAATTAGCCTATCCCAAGTTAACCACCAAATGGTAATAATGGACAATAATGAACAGAAAACAGGAATAAGTTATTCATTGCCATGGAATTTGGAACCACTCAGAGATATAATGCCTACCCATCTGTGATACAACACCATAAACAATTTCTGAATGGCATTTACAAATTAGAATGAGGTTGCCCTTGTAAATTTTTACTTTGCAAAGAACTACCATTGACACTGAATTTTGGATCATCAATGGTGATGCGGTTAGTCAATAGCCACCAACAATCTTGTCTAGGATATTAGAGAAGTTGCCAATCATCTTCACTAGAAGGTACAGCTGTCATGCTCTCATTTTCCAGAAGCAATGTTTCAGGTACAGTCACCACTGAGTTCCCTCCCTCGGATGTGAAGGCATCATTTTGCTTCGATTTGTTGAGACTCTGAGCAACGGTGAACAGTGGAGCACCTTCTGATCGACTTGCAAGATCAGATGCCCATGCACATAAGTCATTAAAATCATCTGAAGCCACAAAACAAGAAGTTTAAGTCTTTGTAAGACCCCTAACAATGTCAATACAAGAATTTTAAGTCTTTGTAAGACCCTTAACAATGTCATGTATGGGAACTTGTTCTCTACAGAAATAGCTAGAACAGCTTTTACATACATTGAATTTAACTAAATTGTAAATATAACAAATCAACGATCTTTCATTAAGCTATAAGAGAGGAGAACAAAACAAAAACGATGTGACAGACCTTTATTCCGGCAGTAAAAGCCTATAGCTAATGATGGATCAATAGCACTAAGTGGCATCTGGCGTACAACACTGCATTAATTTTCATAGGAAATAGCAGTGAGAGTTTTGTACATTATATTGTTGCTCTTATTAGTTCACCATGTGTAACAATAAACCTCTAGCAAAACAGCTTTCTATAGAACTCCAGGCAACAGTTACCTGCAATGATAAGAACCAGTCTCAACCTCTGTATTATCAGGAGATATCTCCACCACCTGCAAGACCATAGTTACAAGAACCGAACCGGTCATCGAACCAGTCGACCCCAAAAACCGGAACCGAACCGGAACCGGAAAAAAACCGGATCAAAAAACCAGTCACTAAAAATACATAAAATATTCAATTTTTTGAAAAACAAATACATATTCATGTGCATCCATGTGAATCTTTGTCTTTCCCTTCAACCACTCTTCTCTCTGCCCAATGCCTACAAATAAGACAGAGGTTGGTGTGCAGATACACCACTAAGTCACTTGACACGATGACAAAGAGAAGAGTTCAACAGAAGAATTTATACTTGAGTGAAG
>ML776958.1:253640-264819 GCA_009831015.1 Picea engelmannii | reverse complement strand
TGTGTGTTAAAGATCTGAGTTATCTAGACCTATTGTATTCAGATAAGATGTTGTATGATTTCTGTGTTGTATCCTTAAGCTGCCTCTAACTGTTCTAGATCTATCCTACTATGTACTGTTGCAGACCTAAGATGCGTGTTCAGTTCTATAGTAGATCTGTCTCTTAGATCTGAGTTTAATATATGATCAAGAGTTCCTCTATTCAACAGCTGCAGTTTGCCTTACTTGTGATTTACTTACAGATCAAATTTGTCTTGTTGATTAGAAAAATTAAAAGAGACTTACATTCTGCATTTTACCCTAAAATTCTAACAGGGTTGTCATAGCCTGATCTAATGGATAGATTCTGGCTCATCAATGCAGGCAAATGGTCTCTTATTTTGGGCAGCCTGATTGTTGATCAACACCTTATCTATGTAAGTATTCCTCTCCCTAAGGACCCTTTCTGCAGCAAGCCCAAGTCCCTTAAAACATCTTGTTTAACCTCTCCTTCACCAAATCAGCGTAGCAGACCTTCTGCAGTTATCTTTCCACAAACTTCATTCTGGGTGATAAACAGCAGTGGCATGTTGAGTTCCTATCAGCATGGCAGCTTGACAAGATAGAAAAACTTTATCTTATCTAGAAAAGAAGACATTAGATAACCACTCTTGTAGATAACCACTCTTTTCATGGGCGGATAGAACAGAAATCTGCATTAACTTGTCTCTGGAGTCTGCAGATCATTGTTACTATTATTCCTAGCGAAAATGGAATTTTTTTATATTGTTTCAAAAAAAGTTTGTAGACACAAACAAACTTTTTGACTTTTCCAGAGTACAAACAAAAATTAGTCACAAAATACTACCATATTCTTTCATGTTTTTTTATAATATGATTCAATATTGAAGCCTCAACCCACTTGGGAGCCCTTTTACCCATATCAGCCCCTCCAAAAAAGAAATATCGAATTATTCAACATGTTCAAGGAAAAACCATAAAAAACACAAAATGCCTCAATATCGGATAACATAATCACGCTAATAAAGATTGTTTGTTTGCATAACTAAATAATCACGCTAATAAAGATTGTTTGTTTGCATAACTAAATAATCTAATACTATATATGAGAACAATTAATTATTCATACTGGCTACAGATTTGTCTGTCAGCTATAAAGTAATTCTTATGTTGATGCTTGCAGATACTACAAAGAATACACATTAAAGGATGACTGTCAACACTGCACAATTCATTAGATTCATTGAACAGCCTGCAGAGGATGGTTGTTAATGCAGACCTGTAGGGGAAATTAAATTGCATTTTCAAAGGCCAATAGGGTCCAATCTCATCAAGGCACAACTAATAAATCCTACTGCCTCGTGTAGAGTTGCTTTAAACCTTGTTTGATAATTTTTAATTATTCATCTAACAATATGAAATCTAATACCATTCATCTGAGTACCATGGACATGAATTTCTAGAAAGATTGAATTTGGTATTTAGTATATGCATGAAAAATTGAAAATCAAAGCCTTGTAGTTTGCTTTGACTCATAATTTGGCTTTGGCATTTGTAGCAATGTTAGTATGACTAGCTATAGGAGAAGTTCTCTTGGTAACATATATTTTCCTTATTGTGTCTGCCCCACATCTTCTATTGCATTGCTGATATTGTGAAAGGCGTCATGCACAATCAGACAGACAATCTACAAAATGAGCTCCAAAAATTTGCATTCATAGGCTATGTTTTGGTTATATAGTTCTAAGATCTTGCAAAAAGTATGCTTTAGGCCTCTATCCTACTCAAACCTAGACGAACAGGAATGAATTGAGTCATCCTTTCCCCTAAATGGCATATTACTATATTTTACCTAAGGTTACCCAGGCTCAATAACCAGTCCCAGGACTCAGATATCCATAGATCTGAGGGATAAATAAAATTATAAATTAACTTGGCCAAAACCTGAGAGAGACATCGATTTTTAAATCTTCAAATGACTAGGCAGCCTACAGATATGGTCATGCAAAGATTTTTAGAGCGTTTTCCAGTTGGTTTTCAACAACCTAGTAAAAAATACACAGATCCAATATTAATCATTTCCAGACAAAACCCATTTCTGGAGGAAGTCATAAGAGTACAATCAATGACAGTTACAAACCTTGACCACCACTGAGCTGCTTCCCACATGCGAGTTAGTCTAGATCAGTAATCCTGTTTAGATCTATGATTATAATCAGGAGTTCAATTGTATAGATAAATTATTATGAGTTCTGAGAACTGCAGCTTTAAAAGATGATAACACAGGGAAGCTTGGCTGAGTATTTTACTAAATAAATGTCATCGAAATAAACAATAGATTGGTCCCAAAAATTACTTTGTGTTTTGTAAACATAGCAATGGAATGGTACTCCCATTGTTTTACAGTTTGCAGATCAACAAAGATTAAATAGCTTGTATTTTATCTTTTCTATCAAATTCCACAACCAATTTTCATCCAAAAGATACTGCATTTTGATGTACACCCAACAGAAATGAAGTAATAACTCACCTTGGGTTAATCTTCTCCACACCAAGAACAAGTGGCACCAAAATCAGGAGAGGCACCTGGGCTTCCCCTTGTCCATTGGACCACTCTGAACACAGCCTGGCAGCATCATCAATGCAAATAACTGGAGCCCCTCCACGTTCACCATATTCATCACCAGAAACAATATAAACTGCCATAGGCAATGCAAGCTTGTGCTTCCCCAACATACAACGCTCCTTTTCAGTCCGAGCAAGTTCCTCCCATGACCGACACATAGCATATGGTCCTAACCAATTTCCAGCAGCTAGGCCATAAGGCTTTCCAGCTTCAAGCAAATTGTGTATGGAGAAGGGAGAAACCTCCGAAGGAGAATCTCCAAAACACCGCAAGATCTCGATATACTCCTGATTAAATGGCTGCATCACCAACATGGGACCACTCTCGTGAGCTACCCTGCAACGCAATGGCAAGAGCCTCATCACACTATACGTGATGTTTACTAGACCAAAAATTTAATCCCATTTTCTGTTGCAGCACCTAATATTATTTATCCCTCTCTGCAACCTTGTCTAAGGTACAATAGATATTTCTCCTTACCTGCTGTGTTGGCCTTCGCCAAGACCTCCCTAAATGATGAAAAAGTAAAGCCTGCATTGACCAAATCAAAATTCTAGGATCAATCAAACCTCCAGCGAAATACAGTGCCAAAAAAGTAAATAAATTTTAAAACAAGAACTTTTTCTTACATAATTAACAACTTCAGAATGCAAGAGAAATTTCTGGGATAATTACAGATTTTGGTACGCTCTAGAAGGTTAACAATCATGCACTTTTGGTCACTGATCCCACAATTGCGAATAGGTCACTATAATTTGAAAATATTTCAAAGAAGCACTTAATCAATTCCAAAATAGCTCAAGAGTACCTGAGCTACAAGCATCTGCCCACTCCGAAGCATGCACCCCCACCCAACATCGCTGGCATACTTTGATTCACCAATTGGTTCAAATCCTGTATGCAAATGAGACAAACAGGACTGGAATATATGAAACCAAAACCTCAAATGATTCAATGTGCATGCACAAACTGTCTAACAATGTTCATTGATAAAAACACTTAGTATTGCATCAGTAAGTTGATTCTGATCACAATATTGAATACCATTTACATCACATTTTTGGTAATGAAAACTAACCTTTCCGATACGTCAGCCAAATTCTTGAAGAGAAATCATGCAGAAATTCTGCATGGCCCTGGCTAGTAGTTGAATCATCGGAAGATTCATCTGCCAAAAGCTTATAGCACACCCCTAGTAACCAAATTTCACTGGTAGACCCTGAGGCACCTGTCCACCTTGGCCCCAGGATGCGCTCCTGTAGACGCCTCATAGGCCCAGTGACAAATTTGTCGCCGTAATGGTAAAGGAGGTGGATGCTGTAAAAGTTGACCATAAGGATAACTTTGGAAGCAAAAAATGAGGCTGACCTTCTACTATTGCATCAGATGCTCTGTACAACTGGAACTACTCAGCGGTGATGATAGAATCAATTGAATCTGACCAACCCTTCTTTTAATTATTAAGTATGACAAGTGGATGAAGGATGTACTTGGCACCAATGCTGCACATGGTAATAGATGATGTGAAATTTATTTACAAGTGACAATCAAGGATTTACCAAAAAAACACATATTGCAGCAAAGGAGTCAACAAAGATATTATAGAGCGCAGGTGTGTGTACACACATACATACATACATAGAGAGAGAGAGAGAGAGTTGGTCGAACATGCACAGTTAGTCATATAAAGTATGAAAAAAGGAAGGGAAAAAAGAATTCATCAGACACAGTATAGTCTGCAACTAGACTTCCAGGAAATCATGGAAAAAAATGACTAGAGATGACACATTTATTCATTACATATATATAACCTATAAATATTCTGAAGCTTTGTTAAGGTCTACTTCAAACAGCATACAAATGTAGAGTGATTTTGTCAATGTTGACATAAAATGGCGTACAAATGTCGATTGATTTCAGTATGTGCATGTTGGCTTAGAATTGAGAATAAAAATATCCAGACAATTATAGATGCCTATCAGACGGTAGGCACTCTTTTGAATAAGCTGGGGATGTTGCCCATCAAATATATACAATTATCCCTATCTAAATAATCTGCTTGAAGTTTGGCGATTGCAATCAGATGGTTATTTTTCAGGTCCAATACTGGCACCAAATAAATTTTATGGGTCAAGTTGATGGGCATTCATTTGAAATTGCCAGCATTGCTATTAGCATAATTAAAGTAACTCGATTGTAAGATTCCACAGTCGTTACATGCAGTTACAGGTTGTCAAGTCACAACACACAAACAGAATTTAATGGTCATCAAAAATTCACTTTTGCGTGCTAGGAATAAGAAAAGAGTACCTGGTGTAGATGCATTGAACTTTCATAAAACCCTAACGGGCAAAATTGGCTTCAATTTGTTGAAAATGGGTTTTATTGAAAAAAACAAAATTAGCAATGCCCAAAATTCTGCAAAACCCGGCAATAAAAAAACATCACCTAACCTAACAGGAATTATATGAAATATAAAAATTCAAGGATAACGTACAATAATGTACAAAATCGAAACAATATCAGATAAATCTAGGGTGGCTTCTGCAAACAGAATTGCAGCAAACCAGGAATATATAATTAAGAGCAAGATCAGAATCGATTCTTCCATCTGCGACAAAAATATCGAAACGCAGCACTCTCTTTCGTTTGACCGCGATCCCGTCAATAAACAAAGATTCAAACCCATTAATTTACATGGTGAAGGCCAAAAAGAAAGTAAACCCTTGACTTGAATAAAATTAAAATTACCACAAATCAATATAAGAAAAGGGGAAACAACGGCTGATCAGTTCGTCCCCATGGAACTGGGGCAAAAGATAAGATGATCGGTGGCATAAGTAGGGAATTCGGAGGAGAAACTGAAAAATAACTTCGACAACAGTGGAATTCTAAATTACATATACCCGACTGCAAAATAAGGGAACAGGCAATTAAAGAAATTTGGGAAATTAACCCCACACATGGAATTTCTAGGAATTTCATAGACAAATTGAAAGGGAAATGGCGTACCTTTAATGCAATTGATCTTTGATCTTGATGCTCCGGACACTCACAGGTAGCCCCTGTGATCCTCCTCCTGCGCTTCTCTGTTAATGGAGGGGAGAGGGTTGGAATTCGTGTTACATGCGATAACGTTTATATATATCATATCAGAAGCTTTGAGGAATGTATCTTAAATCGCGGTTACCATGGTTAAGTGCAGCATGAGTATATATATGTATATCTTTCGTATGAATATATATGTATATCTTCGTACAAGGAACTGAAAAGGGGTAGATGACATTAATAAGCTTCTGTAGTATTTATTCTAATTTTGGATTTTTTGGGGGGACTTATTTTTTTTTTTTAAACTAAGAAAAATACAAACTATAATAATAATGAGTATATATATGTATATCTTTTGTATGAATATATATGTATATCTTCGTACAAGGAAGTGAAAAGGGGTAGATGACATTAATACAAGGAAGTGAAAAAGAGTAGATGACATTAATTAATTTTCTGTAGTATTTATTCTAATTTTGGATTTTTTCGGGGGACTTATTTTTTTTTTTTAAATTAAGAAAAATACAAACTATAATAATACATGCATACACATATTCCGTGGTGGGGCTTGCCAACATAGGAAATCAGACTTCTACAGGTTTGTTCTTCAAAAGTTGAAAACCTCTAAAAGCTATGTTTCTATCTCATAGTACTATATATTAATAACAAATAATCTAGAATATAATTGACTATGAAAAAAAAAATAATAATAAATAGAATGATCACACCAATTAGCCAATGCTTGGAGGAGGAGTAATTTTCACATCCACTTTCAAGATCAGATCCATGTCCTCGGAGTCCTCACGAGCCTCCTTCATTTGTTGAGCATTTGTGTCAACTTCAATTGGATTGTCCTTTGTGTCAGTCGAGCTTGTTGACCCCATTTCCCTTTTTCCTTTATGGGCTTCCTCATGAGCTTTCGTAACTATGATTTTCACTCCAAATACCACCCCACCGATAACCTAAAACTTGCCTTCAAAGATATGCAGGGCATGGAAGATGTCCTGCTACACATCTTTCACATTAACCAATGCCTGGGCAATCAAAGTTTTAACAAGCCAGTAGGTTTCAACTAGGCGGAAATATTTAGTGTCTCTGGTTTTGGAATGAATGGGGTCCTCAACCCATTCTCGAGCTTCCTCCAAAATTTGTTCATTGGTGGTCTACTCTCTCTTAGCCACCGTCGTCGCCTCTGCCTCCTCCACCACTACCTTAGCCTCAGTTGAAACTTTGTTTTCGTAATGACACTCCACAATGGTGGCCTTGTACTTTGCTCTGGTCCTCACCTTCTGCACCCAAGAGGAAGAGGTAGAGTCTTTACCCCAACATCCTCCCTTCTTCAAGCCCCTTCGGCCCTTCCCAACACCCCTAGCCATAACTTCGCAGAATTTCCACCAACAGTCAAGACCACAGACCCACTCAGGATAGACACCTCCACTAAAAGATGAATGGTTCCAAGACCATCAACACTCTCCTGATAGACACCTCTGCTTACTGAGTCAAACCAGGATGAAATAACATAAGTGCCAAGGCTCAACAAACCGACAAGTGACCTTCCCCAACCAAGAGAACCCCAACGCACACGTCAAGCTTCCATGGTGGTCGCTCTTGTGCCCTTGAACGTCCCTATAGCTCCATGGGCCATTATCTGAAGGCATTAGAAAGGCCTAAGTGTTATCCATCATAAACAACTCTGGATCAAACCACCAACTCGCTAGATGATGATCCTTCCCATCTTCGATAACCCCATGAATTATACCCCTAACTGCGTCATAACACCAACAATCATGTACCTTGTACCTCACCTCACTTTTGCACTGCAAATCATTCATGGAAATGGTTGGATTGGAAACCATCGTACCCTTGCCACCCTGTATCTTCATGTCGAGACAACATGCGACAAGATGGTTAGCCCACAAGCACATATCCCACTTTCCTTAAGTGCATGATGGTGGGTTGGGCTTGTCGGCCATGTGCCCAGCCTCCACCTCTCCATCTAACAACCCATCCAAGGGTTTTGGAGGGAGTTATTAAGTGTTGATATAATTTAAATTTATCTAATCTTTCATATAATTAAGAGAATGGAGAAATTGTAATTTTTCAATGCTGAAATTCCAATTTTGAAAGCATAAATGTATCCAATGCCTTCAAAAACCTTTATGGCACCCAGATTATGCAATCTCAACAATTGATATTTATCATTCTATCAATTCTTCTAAATTTTTAACCGGATTTTGGACAAAAAAAATATTATTTTGTGGAATAAAAATTGATATGATGTACCACCTTAACATTCACTTACTCTTGAAATATTTTAAAAAGTAGACAAACTCAGTCATTTTTTAATTCAAAATCTTCCCAAATTCAATAGGAATTTTGCCAAAAGTTATAGTTTCACCTAATTGAGGGGAACTTGATTATGAAACTTTGGTCGTAGAGGTTTTAGTTCATTTTAAGAAAACCTAGATCATTGTAATTTCAAAAAAATGAGTGGATCAGTGGATCAGCGTGGAACTTTACCTCACCGTAAAAATATAAACTCGTCATAAGTATCATCGACTATGAAACATTCATATTCAAAAAATAAACTTACTAGAAAAATTGAGTCTATCCACTTTGTAACTCACTGCTCTCTTTTATATTGAATTGTGAAATATACATAAGTTTAAGTTTCTTGATAATAAATTGTAGAATGCATCTTTCAATGTGACAAACTTTTTTTTGAAGCAACAAAAGTGGTAAGTAAGATCATGAATATGCAATCATCTTCCCATTTTTTTAGCAATGCAAGTTCATGATTCATTTCAGGCCTTCTTTCAAAGTAGTATAGGAATACCTTGTTTAGAGTGTCTTTTACCAGAACATGTCCACAATGATACCATAGTGACATAATGGTATCATTGTGGACCATATTTGAGGAGACTTCCACTTCTATGAGAAGGATTGATCCTCCTGAGTTTATATGCATGAGGGTTAATAATGCAAACAATTTCAATGCTACATTGTCCTTCCTTTACCTTTGTTTACCCAATACTTTGTTGTCTACTCAAAAGGTCCTTCTAATAGGCTCAAACTCCATTAATTTAACCAAATATGACATATCATCCAATGATAATTTAACCTTTTTCCACAAGAAAATTGCACATTATATTGAGATATACAATCAGTTTACATAGTCATAAAAACATTACATACGAAGGCCTTGCCTTGAGTCATCTCCATCGCCAAACCTACTAAATCTCGTATCTAAAGACAATAGATACCACTATGCCACCATGATGACAATCCAAAATACAGTCCAAAAAAACTATCTCAAATAAACCTGAAGTCAAGAACTTTTTTATAAAAAGTTTTTTGACATTACATTCTTACCACATGATAACATAAAAAAGTCTCACAACAGCAAGAGTCGGATAGGAATCGCTAGTACAACTTTAAAAAAATGCTTCGCCCCTCATGACCATCATTCCACTAATTGTATGTGATAGTTCTAGGACGCTCTTATGGGGCCTTTTTTGATTAAAAATCAGCCTCTTGATTTTCTTCTCTGTAGACATGAGCAAAAGTGATGACAGAAAAGTGTTTGAAGAGTTCCCTTACCCTGTCTTTCCAGCAGTCTATGGCAATGACCTTCAGAGAACCAATATTATTTAGCCAGTCAATAACGATTTTTTAATCCCCAATGACATGGATATCTGAAATAGAAAGTTTGTGAGTCAATGTAAGGACAACCCAAGCTCCCAAGTGTTTCGCTCTTGTGTTTGTACCTCCACCACAATTGAGGGTTCACCTGTAAACTGTGTGATCATTGAGTTTTATAACACCCTCCGCTCCACTTTGTTCCCCATTCCTTTGTGTTGCCCCATCAAACCATCCAATGATTATGTGATGATGCAAGATATGGGCAGATCGTCGGATAGATTTCTGCGTTTTTGGGGGGCTATGGCAAGCCGCAACGACAATAGATAGAAAGAAGACCTTCTCCATAGATGGAGACTTAGATTCAAAAATAGCCAAATTTCTTCCATTCCAGATGTACCAACAAATGAATGTTGGCAATGTTGAGTAACTATAATTCCTTCTAGCCCAATAATCAAAACATTCCAACACTGTGGAGCTCGTCCACCCTATGACCGGCTTGTAATGTGTTAAAATTTTATTCCAAACAGTGCATGTGAAAGGACATTGGACAAAAAGATGAAAAATTGAATCCTCATTACCTCTACAAAGAAGACAAAGACCAGGCCCTTGCTATCCTCGCTTGAAAAGATTGTTCCAGGTAAGCAGTTTGTCTTCTATGAGGAGCCACATAAAAAGTTTGATCTTTTGTGAGCAATCCCAAGTCCATAGCTTTCTCCTCACGCCTCCAATAATGTTCTTCCATAACTCAGTTGCCAACGCGTTATGAACATTCTTAGTAGTTAATATGCTGGTACAATCACCCCTTGTCCACCTTAACTCATCCTAACTATCAGATAGAGCTATGCCTGCTTCAATCAAACAAAGTCTATATCGATCCCATTCAGATGCAATATCGCCCACCAAGCCCAAGTCTAAACTGTTGAGTCAATTGGTGCAAATCGTGCCTTGTGTCGGAGCTCTTTTTGCTTGGTAAATATAATAAACTTGGTTATTATTTAAATGATTTATCGGCTCCATCAAAAGATAGGAAACCTTTCCCATTATGATAGAGTCCCTCACCCCTGGTTTCCATGCTAGCCAGTGCACAAGCAATGGTAAAGCATTTAGCAAATTCCTCCATGTTTGTGAGCCAGTGTGAGCAAATGGAACAACAATGTGCATCCAAGTTATCACTGATGTGTGAGGAAAATATTTGTCTTTCAAAACCCGTTGCCATATACCAGGATGCATCAAACCACGCCAAAGAGATTTTGCAGCTAAATCTCTTGAGAAACATAAGATGTTTCTAATCCCCCAACCACCAAACTTTTTTGGCCTAGCTAATGTCTCCCACTTGTGTAAGTGATAGGATGATGGATATTTGGTAAAAATCGAGTTCTTTGGGAGCTCGCTTGAAACCCTACCGCTCGACTGCAACTTCGACCCGTGACCGCCTGATGCGCGTTCTGTCATTCTGACCCTGTCTTCTCCTTTTCAGCTCTTCAGCTCAGACCCTCACGTGATTTTAGCAACTCCAGCAATGAGCACGGACGGGGGGGGGAAACCCCCCTCGTACAGCGACATCGCCGCCAATGATAGGTCCGGACTTCGGGCCAAGCGGCCAGCCTTTGAACCGCCGGCGCATCTCCGGGAACAACTCTTCGCTCAGGAGAACAGTTCTGACAAAGCAATGGCTAGTGATTCCAGCACATCCCGTCCACAAACATCCAAAAATTGGCTGCTAGGTAAGTGCATTCCTCAATCGGAAAAACCTCCACTTTACCGCATTACATCGACTAGGGTGGGGGAACATACTCAATTCATGATGGACCACGCACTAATAGGAAAATTCCTGGGCCTATGGCCGACTGAAAGAGACCTCTC
>ML776958.1:204777-247500 GCA_009831015.1 Picea engelmannii | reverse complement strand
TGTTTTACTGCTACTGTTTTATGTATTCTTAGACTTTGGGCACCTGTCCTGGTTTCCTCCGGGCAGGACAGGTGCCAATAGATTACAGTTGTTTTATGTTTGGCGTCGATGCTGGTTTCCGGTTTCCGGCAGCATTTTGACTGATACAGATTCTTGGCTATGTACATTTTGTTACAATTTTTGATAATATAGCATAGAAGGCTCTACCCCCTTTTTTATTTAAAAAAAAAAAAGATAGGATGATGGATATTTCACGCCAGACTATACATAAGAGAAAATCATCTTACGAATCTGGTTCAACACTGTAACTGGAATGTGGGCCAATGCCAACCAATACACCCGTTGTTACACATTATTTTGGTCATTCTGGTGATGTCTCTACAGTGATGTGTTCAAGCTCTCATAAGGACCTTTTGCCTGAGAAAAGTGATTGTTGTCTTCTTCCATAAAACATATTTTTAAGATGATTTTGCAGGCCACATGTGTTGTAGGGTGCGAGAAACCCTGATTCTCGCAGGTAACTCTATACTTGGAGTGCGAGATGTTAGCAGCCTACTCTATAGGTAGGGTGCGAACTTGCTTCAAAGCTTAAAAGAAAGAGGAAGTTACAAAGGTTCTAGAAGGGGATCTTCTAGAAAATGAGTTGGCATTCGCATGGTTGGCATCCTATTGACTTTTTAGATTTAGTGGGATCATCCTCATCCCTTTAACCATCTCTCCTTCTCCTATATAATGAAGGGTTTCTCAAGGAAGAGGTTAAGCAAGGTTGAATAGAGAATTGATGAAAGAATTGTGTGAGGAACCCTGTTATGAATCGAAGCTTGAGGCCTCCATTTTTCCATCAAGCCATACTGGATCTTCTTCATGCAAGTGTAGAACAAGTGTGTGTGTTGGAACTAAGGACCATTGAAAGGAAGCTTGCGACATCAAGGCGATCTGGTTGTAACTTCTACTTTCATTTAATATAATACAGTGGCATGTCCCTTTCCCATACAATCACTTTTATTTTGTTGCATAACTCCTTGATCATATGCATAGGTTCTCATTGAATATACTTTGCTATCTTCACTTTGGCTGGTTTGTGTTGTCTTGGACCTGATCTCACAAGAGCACCAGAGCGAAGTAGGAACAACAAAGACCTAAGGAAGCAATATAAAGGTATGTTGCTCATTCCTTCTTGGTAGTAGATTTGATGATTGCAACTTAGGGAAAGAGTCATGTCATGTCCTGTTTTGTTCTAGATCCAGGTGGATCTAGGGAGATCTGTTAGTGTCTGCATGTACCGATTTATCCTATAACACCGACTGGCTTTCTAGCACTGCCTTTATCAAAACAAATCTACCTCCCAGTGATAGAAAGCGGTTGCACCAGTGATATATTCTATGCTCATATTTCTGCAAAAGCCATTGCTAGTCTGCCACCTTATAACTATCCATCTTTAAAAAATAACCTAAGTATTTAAACCCCACTGACAGACTCATGATACCATAATGAAACAGTGTAGTCAAATTATTAAGAAAAACCTATTGTACACCAAAATGATGGAAAGTTGACTTGTTTACGTTGATCTCCAAACCAAAAGCACCACAAAATGCATACAAAATTATATGAATTTCCTGCCATTCAGTGATAGATGCATTTGACATTATTAACACATTGTCCACAAATAAGAGATGGATAATTCTTACTATCTGAGAGACTTTAATACCCATCATATGCCCTTCGTAAAACTTTTTTTCAGTGAGAGGCTAAACCCCTCCATCACAAGGATAAATAAAAGAGGAGATAATGGACATCCCTGACATAATCCTCTCCCACTGTTGATGAAATTTGTAGCCTCCCCATTGATCAGAATGGCTAGAGATGTCGATGTCACACAACCCATAATCCATTTAGCCATGTGATGACCAAAACCACAATGTAGAAGCATCAATCTTAGGTAATCCTAGTTTGTGCAATCATATGCCTTTTTTAGGTTCAACTTCAAAATAACGGCCTGTAATCTCTTTGCTTTTTTACAATGAAGGCACCCTTGTGCTGTTCCAATGGCATCAAGTATCTGACGACCCTTTAGGAATCCCAACTGTTCCTCAGACAATGTATGAGAGAGAATAGGTCTGATTCTCCTCGCTATGATCTTTGTAATAATCTTGTAACATAGATTACATAGTGCAATAGGGCGATAATCGGAGAAGGATAAAGGGCGATTGGATTTCAAAATTAGTGCAAGAAAGGTAGAGTTAATCGGACGAATGACTTCACCTCGAATTCTAGAATCCTCAACCATCGCAAGTAAGTCAAGACCAACCATATCAAAGAAGAAAAGGAAAAATTTGATTGTCCACCCATCTGGGCCGGGACTCTTGTCTTTGGCAAAACCTTTTAGAACATCTGATAATTCCTCCATAGTTACAACCCGCTCTAATGATGAGACTTCTTCCTCCAATACAATCTTTGGATAAAGACTAATAGTCTCCAGCTGTGCTCACAAATTTGTTTGCCCCGTTTCTTTAAAAAAGGATTGGAAATAAGTAACAGCTTCATTTTTTATAGCTTCCTGTCCCGAGTGAACTCTACCAGCATCATTAGTTATATCCCACAGGTATTTTTTATTTCTCCTATAGCTTGCGAATCTATGAAAAAACTATGTTTTTATCGCCACTCTTTATCCAAGTAGCCCTACTTTTGTGCCTCCAACTTTCTTCTTCGTCCAATAAGATTTTGTTGTGTTCTGCCTCCAACAGCCTGTATTGCTGATCTAAGTCAACAGTAAAAGATCCATTGTTTTTCTGTATATATAAACATTCCAAATCTACTTCCATTCTTGTTAATAAATCCTTATCCCTTAATAATTTAGCCTTTGCCCAAGATTTGACCCGACTTTTTAGAAGAGTTAGCTTTTCTAAGAGCCTTCTTTGTGCCCCTTCAATTAACTCAAAACGTTTATCCAACCAAACATCTCTTGTTAAATTTGCAAATGTTTCATCCATTAACCAAACATGATTGAACTTAAAAGGATGCATAGTCTTTGGTGTGCCAATATCCAGTTGTAAAATGCCAATATCTAGTTGTAAAAAAATAGGAGCATGGTCGGAAATGTAGGTGGAACCAACCCACGATCTATACCTCATAGGTGGACCAATCATATCCTCTTCCACATAAAAGCTGTCGAGTCTTTTAACCTCCTGCTATAAAAGTTCCAATGCAACATACTTATATAAAGTTAGATAATTTTACTAAATTTGAAGTATATTCATAATTAAGAAAAAAATTGTAAATTTAATTTAACTTGGATAGTTGTAAGAAGGATTTCTTGTCCCCAGCTAGACTTAATTGTGGTAAGCAAAATCTTAAATTTGTTTAACATATTCTTATAACAACCTTAAGCCTTATATTAATAAAAGCTCAAAATGTTAAGTTTTTAATTAACACATTCTTGTAACCGGCGCAAGCCTTTAAATTAACAAAACTACAATCTCTTTTTTAATAAAAACTTTAATAATTAAAAAACCAAAAATAGAGTTATATAAATTCAGATTATAATTTTTTTTTTGTTTTTCCAATAATTATGAATTTTATGCTATTTTCTTGTTTTGGCTGGATACTTTTTCACTTTCATAGATTTTAGATTCAAAAGTAACCCATAAGAAGTAAGATTTTCATTAATATTCCTCTAAACCTTGTTAAGTATAAATTTACCGTGCATTAATAAGTCTAGTGCTTGATTGCTCCATCATGGAAGTTGTGGAATTTCTGCATGTTTCACTTTTTATGTGTCCATCACATTGACTTGATATAGAAAGGAGTGGCTTCAACATACTGTGAAATTGTGGTAAGAAAGAGATGCATCCTCTTTACCTGAGACATGGTTTTCTTTTCAAGATTATTTGTTTTTAAAATATTTTTAGAAATTATTTAATAAGAAATGTACTACTTTATTGGAAAACATGGTTTTTTTTTTCAAAATTATTTGTTTTTAATATTTAATAAATGAAATTACAAGATTTTATTATAATAAAGGTAATATATTTTATAATTTATGTATACAAATATTAGAATAAGTATTTATTGCATCGATACGTGTTTTATAGTCTAGTATGGAAGAGACGAGATGTTGTCATGTAAGTACGTACTTATATTTAAAAAAAAAAAAATACAAGTTAGCTTGAAGAATTAGTGTATGCGTGTGTGATGATGATGATGATGGTTAACATGACCAAAATTAGTCTATTAGACCTTAAGAAAGGTAGGAGATTACTTAGATTTATTTATAATGTTTTTTTTTTTTAAATAAAAAAGTGGAACCTACTATATTAGATAAACAAAAAACTTTTACAAATTATACAAAAGTGTAGGTCTGATGTCACCAAAAATGTTGCCGATTACCGGAAACCAGCATAGGTGGAGGGAAAATAGCAGTAGCATGATAAAACATGAAATAAAGTAGCATCTGTCCTGCCCGGAGGAAACCAGGACAGATGTCTATAGTCCAAATGCACATAAAAACAGTAACATAATAAAACTAGGAACCAAGAGAGCATAAAAAACCTAGGTGCCTGGTGACCTGTCGTCCTTGCCAGTCTGCCACGTGGACCCAGCCGGGATGGCAAATGCTTGCGCGCAGAGGGGGCACTTCCGCTGAGCTGGAGCATTGGAAAATGCATCGAGGAGCATGTCCATGCGCTGGCCCATGATGAGGGCCCGATGCTCCAGGTCAGACAAGTGGCCACGAAGGTCGAACACTAGAGCCAAGTGCTCTGCCCGGAGGAGAGAGCCATGCATGCTGCCACCCACGTCGCTGAGGGGAACATTCCTCGAGTCCACCGCCACTCCAAAACCAGCGTCGAACACCCTCTGCTCCGCATCAACCTCTGCACCCTTCGTTTCTGCTTCATTCACCTGCATGTCATGGCTGTTGGGATTGTCGTCGCCGAGCCAGGGGATTTCTTCCACAATGCAGCTGGGGGTATCGTCTTCCTGTGTCGGAATGGGTCTGCGTTCCTCCCGATGAGTCGCCTCAGTGGCACGGGTCTTCTCTGCAATCGACAAGTCTTCCATGAACGAGTCTTCCACCACTATACAGGGGGGAAACTCCTCCTCAGTACCAGCTTCCTGCCGGTCTTCCGGTGTATTAGCCTTGACATCTCGGCTGCAGCCAGCTCCCGGCTCAGCAATGGTGGCGAGCAACGCCAATTTCTCTGCCCTAGCTTTCTTTCGAAGAATGGAGGTCGCCAGAGCCAAGGCACGTTCCAATTGCTCTTCGCCGCTGCGCCTTATGTGCATCCCAGGCCGCGCCACAGCGAGGTCTGCCTCTCTTTCGAGCCATGGTGAAAGAACAGAGCGGTTGCAGGGAAAGGCAGATGAGCCAGGACGAGAGCAGTTGCAGGTGCAAAGCACGAGCAATCCAACTATGTCTCGTTACACACAGAGAAAAATACAACGAAAATGTAGAGAGCCAGGGCGAGAGGAATGTTGGACTGCACCAGAGCGTCCAAGCGAAAAGCAGAGTCGAGGCAGGTGTAGTCCCGCTCTGTCCGGGCATATAAGAAATCAAATGACCAGGAGCCGAGGTCACCTGCCCGCACTTAACCCCTTCCATCTCGAGTGCGCTGTGGGCGTAAATGATCGCGTGAGGGAGGAGTCCCTCCGTCCTGTGGCTGCAGCTATGGCCGTCCCCCATCGTTAATGCAGACTTGTGGGTGGCGGCCATCGACATTTATGCCCAGGCTGAGTGCGATTCCAACTGTCGCCGTGGAGCTACGTGTCACCCCATCCAGGGCAGATTTATTTATAATGTTATTTCAATGCTCAAAAAACATTAGGAGAAGCATTTCAAGACCACTATAGTTTTAATGACTTAGAAGGTTAGGAATGCTGACATTATGACATATATTTTGAAATTGAGATCTAATTTGGGTATATGCAGGGCACTCTAGGAAAAAGTGATTTTCATTTTTAACCCTCTTGGTGTCACGAAGGTGGCATATTCTTTCATGCCATGGTGTTTTGGGGATTGTCTAATGCCCAATATCACTATGTAGCTAACGAGAATTAGTTTTGATTTTAGCAATATTGATTCTCTTTTTAATGCTTGTCAAAATAGAGAGATACTTTTGAACTTCAAGATTAGGGTTAACCACCTCCTTATAATACCTTAATTTTCTTTTATCCTATGATCCTCTAATTCTTATATAAACCTTAACTTTTTTTTATTCTCTGATCATATATATATATATATATATATATATATATATATAATGAATACACTTATACATCCCAAAACTCGAAATGGGGAGCGAAGAAATTGAGGGAATTTGAGTATGTAGGTTTCCATAGTTAGTCATAATGCTAGACAAATTTTATGGATAAAAACTATGCACGATGTTTTGAAACGTCCAACTTTTCAAAACCTCATACACAATTTTATCCAGAAAATTTGTCTAGCAATTGAGGTAATTGTCTGATCCAAACAGTGAAGGAGAATTGAGCGAACATACCAACAGAGCTACGAACACAATTTTCACATAATATTTTATGAGGTAAACCCTAATTTTTATAAATTTTACAGAGATATGAGTATTAGTCATTATCAGTGCTTCAGAGATTATTGTCCTACAAAGTCTTACTATTTTATCATTGTCCATTGCGTATTACTTTCGTTTTTTATTAAAACCCAGTATCATACTATGAAAGGAGAATAAACTACAAATGCAACTCTTGTGAAGTCAAATGAAGCATATATTTATAGAAAATGGAAAATTAATTTTGATCCTCTATGAAATTCAAGCTGTCATAGATCCCCAGACATATCATAGAGTATCCCGCACAAAAAGAGATAGTTGATTTCAGATACCTAACACATTTAACAAACATGTTGTTTATTTTTCATTTGCGTTATAGTTTTGCCTCATTTGTTGCAGAGCCATACTCTTCCAAATGGTATATTGGGATGTTGTGGCCTATCAACAACATAGTCATGTTGCACTAATGGATTTTTGGATGAGCATGAGCATTTATCACTGAAAAGAATCGGCTAGATCGACTGCATATGCAAACATGGGTGATTCTAAGATACTCTTTTCAGGTGACGCATACACCAATATTATATCTAAGTTTGATAATTCATTAATAATTTTTGCATTGCAAAAAATGAGGAATCATTGTTGGGTGTTTATGTATATAGGGATTATATCAATTTAAATGCATCTTAATTGTTGATCCCAAAGAAATTGAATGCATATTTATACTTGATAAATATCGATGTAATACCAACCTAGATCCATTTTAACCCCGGATCTATCAAACGTCAAAAGGGATCAAATTTTCCAAAATACAAACATTTCCTAAAAAATATTTGATTTCTAAAAGAGGTTTACAACTCGAAAAATTTAATCCCTGACAATACTTAACATATCCAAAATTAAGATAAATCTAAACTAATTATTTTGCAACTATTTAAAATTTATACTTAATTATAAAAAAATAATTTAATTATGCATACATAATCATTATATATCTTTATATGTTTATAAAAACATTAATAATAAAAATATAAACAACCCCATCTTGGTTTCTTCCCAAGAAGGCATATACCACAAGAAACTAGAATCGTTGTGTCTGCCCCTACCACACACTTGACATGACTTGTTGTATACATAGACCTTTGGTAACCGTGGGTTGCTCTAATACGTAGAAGAATACTTTAAAAACCTTTCCCTTATGGTAAGTATTAGACGATACCATCCCCATCTTTATATATAAATGGTAAGTAAGTATTAGATGATGCCATTCCCATCTTAAATATGTTGACTAAATTCAATTATTACTCATATTCATCCCACTTTTTTAAAGTGAATATGCAAACAAGCCATCAAAATATATACTCATTACTTTGCAATTAAGTTAAATATCTATAATGAAATGTGTCTTAAAATTTAAGAAACAATTAAAACAATTAAATTCGATGCTTCACATTTGTCTTTAACCATTATTATAATTATTAATATACTTATTTAGTATATATTTTTAAATTTATATATTAATATTAAGAATTCACATTATTATAATGGTTAACATAGTTATATATTTTTAAATTTATATATTAATATTAAGAATTTAATTATTATAATTATTAATAAAGTTATTTAGTATATATGTTTAAATTTATATATTAATATTAAGAATTCACATTATTATAATTGTTAATATGATTTAGTATATATTTTTAAATTTATATATTAATATTAAGAATTTATGATTGAAATTTACTTACTTCTCTTCATCATGACATACATTTTGTATAAATATTATATGTTTGTAAGAAAAAAAAATTAAATCTAATTATTATATATATTTGTTATATTAGTAAAGTATAATGTTAATGATATTGATTGTATTTTAGTATATCTTTTTAAATTTGCATATTAATATTAAGAATTTATTATTGAAGTTTCACTTGCTTTTTGACATCATGACATTTTCCATAAATATTATATGTTTGTAAGAGAATAAAGTTATATTGGTAAAATTGCATATTGTATGAGAATTATCCTTTAGCATATACCTATTATACTAGTTAAGCAAAGTTTAACACTAATGTCATTGATTGTAAGTTAGCATATCCCTTTAAATTTGCACATTAATATTAATAATTTATCATTGAGTCTAAGTTACTTCTCGTCATCATCACATTTTGTATAAGCATTACATGTCTATAAGGTAATAAACTTAAATCAATCAAATTGTATATGGAATGCGAATTATCCTCTAGCATATAGTTATTATACTAGTTAAGCAAAGTTTAACACTAATGTCATTGAATGCAATTTAGTGTATCTCTTTAAATTTGCACATTAATATTAGACGTAGTCTAAACGTTCTACATTTTTACCTTTTCCCAGTTACATTTTTCCAATGAGTTTTGTCCAAAATCTGTTAGAAATTTAGAAGGATGGACGAAATTGCAGATTTCAGTAGTTGATATTAGATGTTATGGGTGCCCTAGAGGTTTTTGAGGGTGTTGAATTGATTTATGCAGTAAAAAATACAACTTAAACAATGCAAAATTGAGATTTTACCAATATTTGGTTTGTCAAATTTTGATATTTAGACTACACATTAATATTAAGCAAAGTTTAACACCAATTAATAAAATTGCATATGACATGAGAAATATCCTTTACCATATACCTATCATACTAGTTAAGCAAAGTTTAACAGATTTTGTCCAAAATCTGTTAGAAATTTAGAAGGATGGATGGAATTGTAGATTTCAGTAGTTGATATTACATGTTCGTTCTGGGTGCCCTAAAGGTTTTTGAGGATGTAGAATTGATTTATGCACTCAAAAATGCAATTTAAACAATGCAAAATTAAGATTTTACCAATAATTGGTTTGCCAAATTTTGATATAGTGGCCGACAAAAGTAAAAAACATAAAACATTTAGACTACGCACTAATATTAAGAATTTATCATTGAAATCTCACTTAATTCCCATCATCATGACATTTTGTATAAGCATCACATATTCACAAGAAAATAAACTTAAATTAATAAAATTGCATATGACATGAGAAATATCCTTTACCATATACCTATTATACTGATTAAGCAAAGTTTAACACCAATGTCATTTATTGTAATTTAGCATATACCTTTAAATGTGCATAGTAATATTAATATTTGATCATTAAAGTCTCATTTACTTCTTGTCATCATGACATTTTGTGTAAGTATTACATGTTCGTAAGAGAATAAACTTAAATCAGTAAAATTGCATATGGAATGAGAATTATCCTCTAACATATAGCTATTATATTAGTTAAACAAAGTTTAACATTAATGTCATCGTATGTAATTTAACATATCCCTTTAGATTTACATATTAATATTAAGAATTTATCATTGAACCCCACTTACTTTTCGTCATCATGACATTTTGTATAAGCATTATATGTTCACAAAAAAAATAAACTTAAATCGATAAAATTACATATGACATAAGATATACCATTTAATAAATATCTATTATATTAGTTAAGCAAAATTTACTCTCAATGTTATTGATTACAATTTAACATAAATTTACACATTAATACCAAAAAATTAATAATGGATGTCTCACTTACTTCTGGTCATCATGACATTTTACATGACAACATAAAAACTTAAATAAGTGAAATTGTATATGGCATGAGAATTATTCGTTAGTATATACCTATTATACTAGTTTTTTTTTTTTCCAAATTTTTTTTTCTCGAATTTATATAGCTTATAAATTCATTTACAAAGAAGGACAACAGTCCGGTTGGACAATAAGCATCAGCTGTCGACATGCCTTAAGCCACCAAAAAGAAACTAGACATTCCAATCATGAGAAAAGGAGGAAAAAATACGAGAGAAATACATCTTTTCAGCCACGATCCATGATCTTCACCATATCAGTAAACAACACAATGGGTATAAAGCAGGCCGCTTCATTCAAATAAATTTAACGAGGTAATGGGACTCTCGATCCCTCTATCACAGTGATAGATCGAGAGTCTCCCTACCACTCCCGATAGGGCCCTCTTGGAAAGTGCATCCGCTGCCCTGTTAAACATGCTTCTCCAATCTCAATTTTTGTCATGTTTACCTATTATACTAGTTAAGGAAAGTTTAACACCAATTTTATCGATTGCACAAACATAATAAAGATTATATGCGTATTTTCTAATAATTAAATTTGAAGGTGTTTTTGAGATAGAATAATGAGGATTCACGAAAGGAGTGATTAAAGGTCAATAATGGCATATTACTAAAATCTATTTTCATTTTTTTTTAAAATACAAACAACATAGATTGGAGTTAAGGAGGCTTTTGGGCTAAACATAAAAGGAGCAATTTTTGAATGAGGTCTAAAATTAGTGATTGACCCTTTGACGGGAAGATCTAAACTCGTCATGGAATTTCGAAAATAAATATGTCATGGTGCAAGGAAGTAATTATTTTTTTAATAAATTTTAGTTTGTTTGTGTAAGAAAATTTATTAAATAAATAATTAATTTAAATAATTAATTCGTTGGTAAATTAAATATAAGTATTAAAAAACAATTAGACTATAACTATATGTATTCCTTATGAAAAATGTTGGCGAAAGGAAGAATAACCCAGGCACATAGGCATCATCCTTGACCCTCCTCCCTCTCCCCTAAAAAAATTCTTCTCTTCACGCTCATGGGAAATCCTTCCTTATTATATATATAATATGTAGTGGATATCTCCGTAAGTTCAATAAATGTAGAATAATGAAGGTGGTATATTCTACACATTTTTCAACACTTATTTTGCAATTAATGGTATTAGGTTTCACAATCAAGTCAATGAGACAATTTTCATGATCATGGTTTTTTAATCTTTTTTCTCATTTTATTTGTCTTAATTTATCATAAGCATGCCTAAATTAGAAAGAAGGGTTTGAACTAGAGTAGCAACTATGATAGAAGCATGAAATAAAATTTTAAAATGAAACCTTACATTTTTATAAAGTAGAGGTAATTATCATCTCCTAAGACCAAATTTGGTCTATCAAACCTCAAGAAAATTGATAAGAAATTAATTGGTTGGTTTTAATATTTTGTCTTTATTATTGTACTGCCTAAGGTAATATATAGCAATGAGTTAGCATTAACTTTCATATTAGTTTTGTATTGACTTGAAAAAATTATATCAATTTAAATGTTCAACATAACAATTAAAAAAAATTATTTAAAAAAAAAACAAAATTAGTATTTTTTAAATTTTTCATTGGTCAATAACTTGATAGTGTTATTGCAGCCTTGTATTTCAAAACCTTAAATTAATGAGAAAAGACAAAACCACAAAAAAACTAATATAATGTAATGCAATATAATGTAATATTGTATTATAATATATGTTAAAATCTAATATTGTATTATTTTTTCAAATGAGGTAAAAATTCAAATTTTAAATGTCAACTTTTTTACACTTATTAAAATTTCAATAATTTTACATTTTTTAATATATATTTTTTAATTTTTTAATTTCAATAATTTTACACTTATTAATATTTTTTTAATCTTTCAATTTCAATAATTTTACATTTATTGACATTTTTTAATCTTTTAGTATAATTTTATAGAAATTTGTATGTAGTAATTTTTAAACTTTTAAGTCATATTTTAAAATATAAGAAACATTGAGATGTTTTTTCTTTTTTAATTATTATAAAGATCATGGGAAGTACAGGTTTCCATTCTTTTCGAATGACTAAGGAAATGTCTGAATATTATTTATATAAGTCGTGCAGACACTAACAAGTAAAGTTTTTGGAGGCAGTACATGTAGCGTGCTGCCCTTGTTAAAATATATGAGAGAATTTTTCTTAGCTCTTTTTGATTTTCATGAGTTAAAAAACTATGAAGATTAATAGTGTTACAAATATTGTGAAATTGAGACCTAATGTGGGCATAGACAAACCATTCAAGTTGAAAGTGCTTTTCATCATCCACTTTCTTAGTATCACAAAGATTATATAGTATTTCTTTAACACCTAGGTTTCGTCCAACACCTAGTTTCACTATGAAGCTGGTGAGTGAGTGTTCTTATTTTAACAATGTTAATTTTCTTCTTTAAGCGAACTATAGTAGAAAGACACCTTAGGGGTTAATGATCTCATTATTGTACATTAACTTTCTCTTATTCTCTATTTATTCACTATACCACATTTTATCTTTAAATTTAATTGTGATAGTGTTTTTAATAGTATTTATATTTTTGAATGGTCTCTAATAAGCCCCTAAATTTCTTACTTGCACTCATCTTTTTTGGACTATTTTACCTTCCATAAGTCCCCCAAATACTCATTTACATACTTGAATTATTGCCATGATTGCCAATTATTTGTTATTTGAATTTATCTAGTATTTGTTTGTGAATTGATGTGTTTGGCATAATTATGAGATCACAATGACATGATATTTTGGTTTCGTGAGTAACTTGGTCAAATTTCTATATGTTAATAAACCTTATGATATGCAATGTGATGCTACTAAACCTTATTCTTTGGAATGCTATGCTACCAAACCATATGATGTATAATGTTATGTTAATAAATTATATGTTGTTGAATTCTGTATTATATGATATCTCACCTCTATGTAAAAGGTGCATGTGTTGTAGAATTCACAGTTGGAATAAATTTTGTGCTACATAATACGTTATCAAGTCATAAGAGTATGTTGTAGAATTCACAACTATATCAAAGAATGGATTTGTGTTGCATAATGCATAATATATGCAAGAGTTGTTATAGAATTTTATAGTCCAACATTATATGGGTTTGGGATGTGTCTCTCATTGCGTGGCACAATAAGCATGACGGGGAATAAGTTAATGTAACCATGCAATAAGTCAAGAAATTAATAAAACTCAAATCAATTGGCCACTTCTCAAATGGTTCATAATGATAAGAAACAAATTGATAATTTGTAGGAATTCTCTTAGAGAGAGCTATGAATTTCTTGAGGTATGTTCCAAGAGTTCTCTAAGATGGGATTAGTTTTTCTTTTCATTGACATTGTGATTTCAAATTCTTCAGCTAATGTAAGATCTGATTTGTTATTTCCATTTTCCTGTTGTGAAAAACATATTTTTTTGAGGGATTTAGCCCTTTGGTTGCTTCAAGGTAAGGGCCCACTCTAAAGCAAGAAAGTGATGGTTGAATCCCCCTAGCCCATAGGTTAGATTGCTTGATTTTTATTAAATGACACAGTCTACATGTTCTATGTTTTTTATTGTTTGTGGTCATATTTTCCATCCAATTTTACTCGAAATCCGGTCAAAAATTGTTGGAATTGCATATTTTAGTGGTTAAGTTTGCATAATTTGAGTGCTCCAAGGGCTTTTTAGGGCATTGAATTCCATTACGCATTAAAAAATGTAATTTAAGCAACAAAAACCAACAATTTCACCAACAATTGTATTGTCAGATTCTGGTGATGGTTGTTGGAAATGGTAAAAAAAACACAGAATGCTTAGACTACGTCTTTATTTAATGGTTGTAACTTTCTTCCATTATTTTTCCGTATCTTCTTTTTTATTTTCATGTCATTTTGCAACTGCATTTGTTTATGGGCTCTAATGGCATGTCATATAATAGATTTCCTACTTTTAATGGTGAGTGACTCCTCTTCCAACATGCCATGAGGAATCAATATAATTTCTTTCATTAGATTAAAGTTACTTTCCAACATTTGTATTTTGATTCCTAGAAGGTAAAGATATTTTGTAGTAGTGAGTCAAAGCACCAAATGGGGAAAATCTTCTCAGGGAAACTCATGCTACATAATGCCCACACATTTAGCAATTACATTTAGTTTTGACATGTGAATATATTTTGCAACAATAATCCTAAGAGCTAAGAGGGTATTTCATGCCCTAGACAACTTGTGCTACAAAATGCCTATACTCTTGTTAGATTTAGTTAGTCATCATAGTAGTATTAATATTCCACAACATTCATAGATTCAGAGAAAGCACGTTTCAATAACATTTGAATCGTTTATGGTTGCATTGCATGTGCATAGCACCTCACAATCTTATGCTTCCCTGGTTGGTGTTTTAAGTACAAGTTAGGAATTCAACATCCTTTATCGTTGCAATTCTTTAGCTCACTAGTCTCCCCCTTTATTCTCCAATGTTTAGCCATGAATCAACATCCTTATGCCACCCTCTCTTAAGCCTTGAATGACTTTTATTGAAATTAGAAATGATTCTAGAATCCTCTTAACCTTCATCTTAATTATCTTATGCTTGTATATTAAGTACCTAATCATAGCCTTACTCTCAATGGTGGAAGCCCTACCTTTAAGAAGAGGTTTTGATAAGGCGTATTGATTTTAATTTTGAGATTATAAACTATAAAATGCTTCTAGACTTGCTCAACTTTCCTCCATGTTTTTCTAGAAATATTACAACCCTGAATTTCACAACCATATAAGATATATGGAATCACAAGCGTGTTGAAGGGGACTTTCTTTTTTCTCAAAGCCAAAAATTAGTTACTGCTTTTTCCATGAAAAAAAAACTTTATATTCAATATTTCAAGTATGAAATCAAAGTATACATCAAACTATGTTTTTAGGCTTATATATATATATATATATATATATATATATATATATATATATATAAACTATCATGCTATTGATCTAGCATCTATCATATTATTACATATTACAGTCTTTCTAGGCTCTGCAAAGGCGACATTCAAAAATGGGAATTTCCATCCTACTTTCAACCCTCACTCTGCACCCCAAAAATTAGCCACTTTACAATTTTTCTCAAAGCCAAAATAGGTTCTACATCCCCCATTAATCATTTTTTCAACATTATAGTTTCATTTGAATTTGTGGTGAAGGTCAACTCCAAAATACTTGTATGAATTAACTTCCTTTAAGTTGCTATTGCCATATGTAAAATTAATGTAATTCTTGGATTTAATGATCATAACCTTTGTCTTATTAGTATTCATTAACATGCCACAATTAAGACAAAGAATTTTAAGAATTCTTAATAACAATCATATTAAAATCCAAACATTTTTTTTTACTATTTATTAGGTCTCAATTGCAACTATATTAAAATTTAGTTAATTGATCATTAACCACGTCTCAATTAAAGTGGCAAGAGAATCCAAAGTATAATATTAAACCGAAAACATAAATGAAATGAAGAATCATCATTTCCCATACACTTTAATTTATGTTTAAATCATTTTAATTTTCATGATCTACCAAAAATCAATTTACATTTGTAAAAAATTATTTATATTCATAATTCAACATAACTAACTTAAATAATAATGAAAATGAAAAACACATATAAAACTAAATAAAATTTAATTACATGAATCTCATCAAATTAAGAGAAATAAGGAAATATCATAACAAACAATATACACTATTGAAATCGATAACTGAAAAAACATATTTATATTACTTAAATATATGTTATCAAATAGTACACTAACTCATGAAACAATATCACATAATGTTAAATGGATGAATTGTAAAGCATAATGGAAACTTAAATAGATAAACTTGTAATCAATATATTTTTGATAGTCTTTTTTATTACGATCCTTTTTTATTAATAATCATAAACATGATCCCATGATAAGGTTGATCGTTTGGAGTATCCTACATAGCAATTTTAAGATGTTAATTGCCATGTTGTTGGCCCATTTGTTTTGATGAAGTGTAAAGACTACAACACGTGTAAAATTAGTAAGAGAAGGTCACACCAACATCATACACATTGCACATGTAACAACTAGATAGTGTCTGACATACATCAGATTGACAAGTAGTAGTAGCAACTTTCTAGGCATTTTCTAGGTAGACTAGTAGATCCTAGCTTACATACTAATATGGATTCTAGAAATCGAGAGGGGAAAAGCTATATGGACGGTACTAGTATTACTAGTAATAATCATTGGAGGTTGGATTGCTATAGGCATGGGGAGGACACAACTACAAGGATCACAAATCAAGATGAGCAAACCTAAAAAGTAGTATTTAATTATTTTGACTAATTAATTAAATGTAACTAACTCTCGTGGACATTGGTTTGCCAACATATAACCAAAAAATGGTTTATTGTTAAGACCTTATCATGAAATGCAAAACGATTTTGACAGCATGAAGAAAAGGTCAATGAAAGAGTAAGTTTAAGACTTGTTTGATGAACAAATACATATGCTTGCTAAGTAAGAAGATGTTGTGACCAAATGGAAGGTACAATAGTTCAAGGAATTTTTTTTAATGGAGAGTAAGATATTTTATGTGTAGAGCTCTCGGTGAATATACATGAATGGTTGAATGGTTGTGGATGCTTATCAAAGATCCTTAGTATTATGAAGGAAAAAAAATTAGATCACTTAGAACACCTAGGTGTTGTTAGCACTACATCAACATAGCCACTCGGTAGCTAAATGGGTGGATTTCTTGGTTATGGGTGCCTTGGAGGGGTATATTATGGAGTTTATAATGAATCTAAGCCCATGTTACATGTGGGATGAGGAGTTGAGGGAGGTTGGTAAATGATATCCCTATTTTACTAAAGGTGTTTGTGGGTGGAGGAGGATATGTTGTCTTTTGAACCACCAACCATGGCATTGTGAAGATTCCATTGAGGGATTGTGATGGATTCAACAAGGATGATGGTTTGAAGGCAGTGAAACGTGATGAAGGATGCACAAGCCACATGAAGAGATGAACAACTATGAAGACAAGGTGTGAAGAATGACTAGTGATGGATAAACCAAATGCAAATGATAAGGGAGTGTAGAGAAGTTACAATGATAGAGGTTAGTATTGAAGGAAGTGATGAAAGCATATTAAAGGAGTTAGAGGTTGAAGAAATTTACTACACCAAATAAGGTCATTGGCGATGGGTACATTAGTCACCATAGCTTCAATGGTGATGGTCAAAATGGTCTTCATCACCAAAGCTGCTATTGTTAAAAGTTTGGTGGATTTTGTGATGGGCGAATGACCATTGCGATTGATTATCTACGACAACAAATTAGGAACCATTCCCATGGCATTGTCAAAAAACCCAAATTAGTGACAAGTATTAATTGTTGTGAAGCTTCATTTCACTGGGAATGTTCAATGACAATCCCAAATCATCGCCAATAGAAGCCTATGGAAACCATTTTTTATCATCACCATAATTGCATTGCTTTTGGAACATAGGGATATGGGTGATACCTTGAAGCTTTGCTTATTACAACTAGGGTTTATGCAAGACCAAAGTCGCGAAGGAGATGCATGGAGGAAGACATAGTAGATCTCTCATATGATCCACTTGAGGGCCATTAGATCTGATCATATCCAGTGGAATCTTTACACTTATGAATCACCCCCAACCTGATTCATTCCTATAGGATCCTAACTATTGGAAGAGAAGACAATGATGACCCTTGGAGAGATGGTGAGAGTCCACATTGATAGCTAGAAATTTGACTTGGTGTCTTTGTGTGGTATGATGTTAGGCTCGGTCCCATCACATTCGTTATGCAATCAAGTCAGAATAGGAATGGGATCTTGGAAGTACATTTTGGAATATTTGGTGGCTCAAGGGATTCATTCTCTGCATACATATCCACTAGAGAAATTACCTCTAATGCAAGTGATTTTACCCATCTAATTTAGTACCTTTAGATTTGATGCCAGGATCACTTGTCTCTTTGTATAATGACAAGAGTGATGATGGGGGAGATATATTAGCCCAGAGATGCATTGGAGGGATGTTATTTTGTGAACTTATGAGTGGAACCTTCCCATCTAAATCCAAACTTTTGATGAAGAAGGATTGGGACCGAGAGGACCAAGGAAACCAATGAAATGATGTAAGTGTATTAAGTGAAAGTAGGAGGTGATAAATTTGCAACTATGAGATAATATCAAACTACATGACGTAATGGAATTGGAGGACTCGACCATTGTAGGTCATTTCCCAAGCAAAAGGATGGGAGTGAAACCCTAAAATATTTGAAGCTGGAAAATTTTGAAGCTTTGTTTGGATACCCTCTTCATAGCATTGTTTTGATAAAGGGTTGGTTGGTTTGGATTCTTAGGACTACAACTAAGGTAGACATGATTCTTAAGAATAAATGGAAGTGGGGCTTTCACCACCTATTTCTCAAAAAATGGCAATTGGAATTCGATGCCCACTCACCCCCCTTGGACTTTTTTGTGGTCTAGGTTAGGCTACTAGGGATTCCCTTGATTCTATGGTTTGAGGAGGTTTTTAAGGAAATTGGAAATGCATTAGGATTTTTCTATGAAGCAGACAATTCCTTCCATAGTTTAGGATATATGGCTATGGCTAGAATTCTAGTTCGATTGGAACTATCTAAAGGCTTGGTTGACTCTATCATGATCCAAAAGGAACCTATGATTTTTTATCAATCCCTTGAATACAAAGGAATTCCTTTGAAATGTGGTTGGTGCCATGAATATGGCCACCTAGCTAAGGAATACCCTCTCCCAAACAAAAGGAAAGTTTGGGTTTGCAAGGCACATCAAGGAAACAAGGGTATTGTTTAGTCTCCAATTAAGAAGGTCCCCTTTGAGAGAAACTCAAAAATCACACAAGGACAATCCTATGATAATATTAATACCAAGGGAGGATAAAGGTCAACAAGAGGTGCATTCCCCAGAACAAAAGAGCAGGAACAAGTACTCAAATGATTTGGGTAAGAAAATTTCTCCTCCTCCTCGCGATTTTGAAAAATCTTCCAAAAAATTATCTTTTAGGTCCTGGGAGGTAGGTTAGAAAACAAGTCCATGTCTCAAGATAGTAAGTTCCTCCCTATCCTTCCAGGGATTTGTATCCTCAATCCTCCTCCTCTCATTCCATTGGATGGATTGGGAAGGGTACAAAGTAACGGGCCTACCTCTCCGTTGACGTTTGAATCTGTTAAGACTGAAACGACAACCTCATGAGGATATGAATCCTCCTGCATTTTTAGAGAGGTGGTACTCCTCTTTTGCTTATGATCTTCATTGAAATTTCAAATCAAGAATAATATAGGACTATGTCAAATAACATGATTCCAAGTCTTCGATGCTCAAAAAAATTCAAATGCTGGCAAATAAATATATGTATATAAAGAAAGTGGTTCCTGAGAAGTGGACCGGGAACTTCAAACATCACACACGATAGAAAATAAAAATGCATAGATCCTCACATCCATCATAGTTTAATAAAGATCTGATCACATTCGACATAAAAATAAATGGTCTATCGCATGAGAGAACTTTGAAAGAGTTTTACTTATAAAGATCATTTTTTTTTTGATAGATTGACTTCAAATATTTTATATTCAAAATTCAGAATTAAAAAATATAGTCAAAATCAATCCCAAATTAGTTCTCTGGGATTTCTCAAAATGGTAATGTATGTTACAATGCTTGAAATTAAATGCGTTTTTCCATAAAGGACTGGGATTGGGGCTCCCGTAGACCATAAATACATATTTACAAGAAAAGTTTTGAAGAAAGAAGGGGTGGAGTGGAATGCAAGCATCATGATTTGGAAAGAAGACAAGAAGAAGTTATCAGAATTCAATTATTCTTTTCTAATGAAAGAATAAGTATAATTGGATGAAAATATGATAAAGAGGGAAAATGTGATTCAATGTAGACTTATTATGATGGACTATCTCCCCTTACTTGCTTGTTGTTGTGCCCTTTATACTTTTGTTCATTGCAGTTAGGTGGACGGTTGTAACTGCTTCCGTTGCTATTTTAGAAATCTTGGTAATAGACTTTTGTAACCACTCTTCAATATAATCCCTTAACAGAGCAACGATCACTTCTTGTTTCACCTTGATATTAAACAATTTGTCCTCGATTTCTCTATAGTAGATAAATAAATTTTGCAACATATTTTCAATATCTTCATTTTTATTAGTATATTCAACAAGCCAGTTGTCAATGTCATCATATGTAAACTCAACTATGCTATCAAAATTTTCAGTCGATGCTTTCTTTAGGCCTTCGATTTGTTCTTCAAATTGTTTTCAGGTCATGAGCATTCAACTTGATATTAGCTTTGGGTCTGAAACTTCAATGGTGCTACCAGAAAAATCTAGGCCAACAATCTTTGAATACGCTTTCGTCCTTTTTCGTGACACATCATTTAATTGACTCAATAATCCCATTAATGTATTAACTCTTTCGATCCAGCATGCCTTTAATTGCTTCACCCGGCTTTAGGAGGGAAAATATTCCTATTTTCTTCTTTGGTCCATCATCATCGAGACCTTTGATATGAACATTGCAACTCCATCTATGGAAAATCCTTCATCATTTTTAGATCTGCATTCAAATATTCTTTAGTATTCTAGATTCTGAGGCAAAGGGAGGAAACACTTTTTACCAGGTCCCATAATTCTAAAATTAATGACATTCTTTTCTTTATATTTTCCTCTATGAAATGTCGAGTGGCCACAATCAAACTTGAAATTCCTTCAACTCTTGAATTTAGATTTGGAATTCCTTGAAGACTTCTGTCAGGCCAAATCAAGGCAACCAGGGTAGCCAAAATAGGTGGAGGCATGAGGGATGCTTCCAATTCCTTGATTCTTTCCTTTAGTCGAACATTTTCTTCTTCCATATTAGTTATTGAGAAGTCCAATGTGTCTCCTATCTGAAGACAATTTTGATGGTAACATGTTTCGGGTGTCAATGGTAGACCATGATTCTCCTCTCTTACTCTTTGAGGTCCTTTCAAAAACCATTTTCTTTGAATCTTTGTCAAATAAAACATTTTGCACAAAAAATGTTTCTTCATCAGAGAATAATTCATCTTGAACAGATAATGTAGTGGGTTGTACATTTTCCTAGGCATGTTCTTCATCATCTGGAAACCAGTTATTTTCAATATCCACATCCAAGTCCATATTATCAAGCAAAATGTCATCTTCAAGTACGTTTTGTTTTCTTCCTCTTGTTGAGAATTGACCCTTTTCCTTTTGACTTGTAATTTATGATGTTTTTCTAGACTTGCTTGAGGAGGATTCCTCTCTTCATCATCACCAAAATTGTTACTTGGGGTTTTTCTTGGTTGGGTTGTTGTAGACTGAGGATTCACGTTAGGCAAAAGACTTTTGTGAGAAATAATAGATGATTGATCATTTCTTTCACTTGAGGGTTTCCCTCTTTGATTGTGACGTTCGGTAGTACTCACGAAGGTTTCTATGTTGCCAAAATCTTTATTAACACCCTAAACAGGGGGGTCATGACTATCACCCTCTTCTTCTCCAAATATGAACATATTGATCGTTGTGGGGCTGAGCCCAAATGCTACCATATGATTATAAAAAAGGTTGTTAGGGTCAAACCCTTTGATCTCTTCTACAAATTTCAAATTAAACTGGTTAAAGTAAGAGGCATATTCATCAACTTTGGGAATTTCTCTTAAGAGAATTTCACCCACTTTCCAAGGTAGGGGAATGAATTGTTTTTTCCTTTTCTCATAGAAAGCATGAAACAAAAACTTATACTGCCTCACCACTTCTATGATAAATAATTTTCCAGGCACATAATAGGGGGGCTATATAGGATTTTCATGAGAACAAAAAATCCTAGTGATGTTGTAGTTATCCATTTTCTCCAGAATTCCCTTTTAATTCCAAAAAGATTGATGCTTCCAATGAAATCCTAGAAGTATCTTCCCCAAAAAGTAATTTCTTAAATTCAGAGACAAAATCATTGTAAACTTCATAAAAACAATGGACAACTTTATGCCTCCAGAGAGATTGATATCACATAGTCACATGGTCAATCTTTGGATTTACCCTTTTTCCAACATTCAGACCTTTAAAAACATGACAATGCATGATAAAAAATACCATATATGATGCCATATAAAACTTTTTCTCTCTTCTAAAATTCATCAACTGTGCAAAAATTTCATTCGATATGATCTTTTCCCAATAAAAAACAACATCCTCATGAACTCTAAAATATAAAATATACAGGGCCAGCCGAGGAGTAGTTATTGCAGAATCCTGAGCCGTAATTCTAGTAAACAACCAAGCAATTTCTCTATAGGTATCCTTTAAAGAACTAGCCCGGATTATGGATAGGTCTTTCGACATCGCAACAAGGTTTTGTAGATATTCCCGCAAGAGCTTGATTCCATTATTTTTCCCTCTAAGAAAATTTATGCCATCTTCTCCTTTGTATGTTAGGTTTGGCTATAATAGCTTTAACATTTTTCTTGAAGACTGAAGGTGCCAATGAAACATGAGAGCCGCTTGTAGAGGAATGGTTCTTCTATTCTAGATGAATTTGTCAATGCACCAGGTGACAATATATTTGATATATTTTCATTCGAAAACATCAGGGACACAACCATTGAGAGTTATTCCTGATGTCCAGACTTTGTTACTATTTCTGTTTGGAAGCGTTGAATAATACCAATATGCCCTCAACCAGTGATAATTGGGATCCTCTCTGGCAATTAGATTTAAGGTATCCCCATAGAAATGTTGTCTTCTTTCAGCCAACTTCAACAGGTTGGAAAAAATCTTTATGATGCCGATCAAAACAGTAAACTAATATTTTACGTTAGATCTTTGATTGATAATAATAACCTGAAATAAATGAGATTTGCCTTGATAGAAACATCATTAATAATGGCATTTTTAGAATTTAATTTAGCAGTCGAGTTCATAGAATTGGCATTTAATTTGACTCTAGAAATGTGAAGAGGCAGGACACGTCACGACGGGGTGGTAGAGTGGGAAATTTCAAATGGGAATGCAAGTCTGGCATGATAGAAAGAATGACTAAGTATGGATGCTTGTCGGACGGACTTTTGAGGACAAGAGATACAAAGAAATGAAAATGTGAGTCTGCGAGTCCATGAAATGAAAAATAGACTAAGCGTTGGGAAGAGGTCAAGAGAGAAAAGTGATATATTGTGAGTCCACGAATCTTCCAACCCGCAAATGAAAAATAAGCTAAGTATGGAAAGGTTGTAAGTCATGGGGGTAATATATGGCAATGAAAATCAATGAAAGGGAAACATACTTAGGGAAAATAGGGACAATATAAGTGCAAAATAAGAAAAAGGAAGAATAAGTTACAAGGTTCAACACCCTCCAAGAAATTTCATAAATTCTCCCAAGAAGTTAGTTGGAGTGGATACTCACACTGATTCCTAAGCCTCTGAGGCCTCCAAATATAACCTTAGACCAAGGACTAGGGGAGTAGGAAGTATGGGGTTTCTGGATGAGAAGGACTCCAAAGCAGCTCAAAGGGGTGAAAAATCATTCATATCCATGGCTTCAAAGCAAATAAATTTTGAAGTTAAAAGTGGAAGATAACTATCACTTATTAGGGCTCTCAGAGAAAATTTCCCCAAGGATGTTTCCAAATAATTTTCCTAACTCTAAATTGCAGAGGAATGGACAATTCCTTAATGAAATTACCTGCTAAAAGGTTAATTGAGATTCACAATTCATCTATTATTTTTTGCAAGAGTTGATAGAAAATGGAGAGAAGGTAGTTCAAGACTTATCCAAAAGATATCAGGAGGTATGGGGTTTCTGGATTAGAAAGACTCCAAAGAGGCACATAAGGGAAAAAAATCATTCATATCCCTGGCTTAAAAGAAAGCAAATTTTGAAGCTAAAAGTGGAATATAACTATCATTGATTGGGTCACTTAGAGAAAATTCTCCCAGTTATGTTTCCAAATGATTTTCCCAACTCTAAATTGTAGAGGACTAGCCAATTCCTCAAAGAAATTATCCTCTAAAAGGTTAATCAAGGTTCACAATCCATCTATCATTTCCTTGCAAGAGATTATGGTAGATGAGGAGAAGGTGGTTCAAGACTTATCCAAGCTTTTAAGGGGGTAGGATTTTAGTTTCATTGATGCTATATGAAGATCTCGGGGAAATGTTATGGGGTGGAAAACATGCTTTTTTCCTATTCTAACTTCAGAGGACTTCTCTTTTCTCTCTAAACCTTGGAAAATAAATACATCTTTGAATATATATGGGCCCTACTCCAATAGGATGGAATACAAAAGCTCTTCAATTGTGATTGGATTCAAAAAGGTTTGGTGGTATTCATAGGGGATTTGAATTTCTCTCTAGGAGCATAAGAGGTTTGAGGGCCAATGATCAAGTAGATAATCTATCTGGATACTTCATAAACAATTTGGAAAGGGAAGAATTGTTGGATATAGAACCTACAATATTAGTCCTAACATGGAGAAAAAGGAGGACAAGAGAGACAAGAATAACAAATAGGTTGGATCGATTATTGATATTATAATATTTTCTAAAGGAAGCTCTTAGTATTTTCCAATGGGTTTCCATGGGGGGGATTCAGACCACAACCCTGTGCTTCTAGAGGTGGCCCCTGCCCAAGGGAAACTGCATATCCCATTCAAGATGAAATCTGAAAGGTTAAAAGAAGAATATTTTGTGAATAAAATAAAAGAGACTTGGAAACCCTTTGGTGACTCATTAAATGAATCAACTCCCATACAATTTCATCAAAATATAAAAAGGGTAAAGCATGTAGCAATCAAATGGTCAAGGGAAAAAAATAGAAGGATGATAGGACTTAAAGGAGGTAGAAGAAATTCTAGCCTCATGCTACAAGGATGGCTTTGGATTTTGGTTAGAGAGCCAAAAATTCGAGATAGGCCATCTTGAGAAAAAAACGAGGCAAATTCTTCTAAACAAAGAGAATGAATGGAGAGTTAAAAACATGGAAATTTGGCTTCAAGTAGGAGGTGAGAATACTATTTTTTCCCATGAATATGCCAATTGTAGGAAAAATGTAAACTTTGTTTAGAATATAGAATGATGGATCTTGGGAAACAATTTCTCTGAGAGGGAAATTGAAGGGGTCAATTACTTTCAATCTCTTTTTAAAGATGATTCATGAGCAACTATTGTAGCAATAATTATATTTTAAAGCTACTTCCCAAGCATTGTTAATGTAAAGGATAATTGTTGGCACCAAGGTTTTGGCAAGACCCTAGACGTGCCATAAGTTTTGTACTGTGCATGCCACAAGTTTTGTACCACACGTACCAATATTCAACGCACACCAAATAGTCTTTATTGTGCCTATGCCAAGCATTTTGTAGTGTGCACGTCGAATCTTGTACTTTGTAAAGACTTGTAATAGATCACACATGCATATATAGTCACCATGATTAGTAATTGTTTTGTAACCGACTGATTGGTCATTGTTGGTCCATTTCACGCTTGCACACGTCCTTTTGAACACGAGTTAAGATCTAGGGTTCATCTAGAGTTGACCAAAAAAAACCCCAAAGCATCGACATATCAATCTTCAACCAAGGATAAAGAATTTCTCACCCAAGACGCTATGAGGATCACAAAGACCATCTGGTCTTGTGTCGGGGATTAAGGGATACACACTCAGAGATCCATCTAGGACATTCAGACATTCCATAGCTGACAACTTACTATTATTAATATGAAAAAAACAATATAGACACATATCCAAATACCACATGAGTAACACATGATAGATTAGAATCACTGGAGCTTTATTATTCTCCTCATTCCATAGAGCACATGCATACATTAAGAAAAGCATACTTGACAACAACAAAGTCTCATATCCTCTTTATACGATTCCCTATATTTACAATACATTGCGCCATGCACATCCTTTCAGACCTTAGACATATGATAGACTCAGATTTACAATCATAAGCATTGCAACATTACAATACTACAGAGGCTTAGAGCGAGCTCTTCAACAATAGAAAACAACAATGACCCAGTGAATAAACTCAACAACCCTTTCTTTGTAATCCGTGCTTCCTTTAATATCCTTCTTGGCTATGGAGTTTCGTCTCTTTTAATTCTACTCCACTCACTCTACTGACTAATAGTCTTGCATGCTTTTGTCACCTACCTACATTCCACATATCCTTTATGGAATCGGGGCAATCTTAACTTCCTTGCTAGATCATATTTCGTCTTTCCCATGTTCCCTTGTGCTGCAGCAGTAATCATTTAGGGAGATATCCTGATGATTCCTTTCTTAATTCTGGTGCGCGTCTTCTCGATTTTCAGTGCACATTGGCAGAACTAGACTTTAGTGCGTATTAACAAAACTTGATTGGATGTGTGATTCTTGTCAATCCTCGTGGATTGGTTGGGTCATGCGTAAAACTGGAATGGGTGCGCACAAATTCATTTGCGTACAAACACGATATTAACCCAAAATTTGGGTGCCAATAAGCCCCCACCACTATTACTTAGATCATCCTCGATCCAACTGTCTCATGGAATGACTGTCGTAATGGACAAAACTGTGTTCTTGAGTTCATGCACAAACTCTTTGAAATGGCGCTTGAGCTCATCGAGGTGGCCCTGAAGATCCTAGGTAATCTAAACTGCTGCATCAACATCGACTGTTGTGACCTAAGGAGTTTTTAGGTCCGCTGTGTTAATTTTCTCAATTAGAGGGTTGACAGTAGCCCGCACGTATGAGAGACGAGTTAACAATATCAAGGCATAAATTATGATTTCTGATATACTCTGTTGCTCATCTTTGGACACAATGATATTTTTTTGTCTTTATTGCAATTTATAGCATCGTAGCGGCACACTCCCTGGGAGGCAAATAAGCCAGGTCTGTCTTTTGTTGTGAGACCTCAACCTTCGCTACACGGACTTGATATTCAATGGTAGAGACCTCTGGTATATTTTGGAGATGAGTCCATAAGGTGACGTTGCAGTCGACCACACTTGAAAATGCCTCCAACCTACGTTGGCCATCCTGGATAGTTGCTTGGGTTAGCTTAATCATTTGTTGGAACTGAGTTGTTGCTGAACTTGTTTGGTGGAGTGGTGGAAGAAGAGTTGTGATCTTTGAATCCAGATTCTACAGGAGAGAATTTACGGCCGAGAGCTTAAAACTGAGGGGGGGTATCATTCCCTTGTATTGAAGTAGTTGGAATCTACGCATATAGGTTGTCCACATCCCTGATAAGGTTGGTGAATGTTGTACTTATTCCAGTGTATTAGACCTGGTGGTTTCGTGTACCACAACTTCTATTTCATACTTCTTTTATAATGCTTAGTGATCTTGAATCTCATTTTTATAATGCTTGTGTGTCTGATTATGCGTGACTGTGTCCACTTGGTGTTGGATTTGTAACTGTGCATGAGCTTGGCCCAATATGTGGTGTTTCTCACCCCACTTAGAGGGTAAGGCGATGTTAGGGACCTAACCTCCCTAACCCCTCACATAGGTAGAATAATATATTTCCATGTAATAAAGGCCAATATTAATAAGGCCTAGAAATAAGGAAGAATAAGTCAAATATAAGAAGACCTAATAGAAGCTTCCGCTTCTAGAAGGATATTCCTCTAGATTGTTCTTTTGGATAGATAAATTTAGTATAAATAGGAGTAGAGGGTATGAGAAATTTTGTCTCGAGAATTATTGTAATAGAGCGTTGCTTTGCTGGAGGGTGCTCCCTCGAAGAGGCAAGTGAACATTGTTTCCTATCAATAAAGGTATTATTTTGGTGTGGTGGTTTCATATATTGTGTTGTTCCACTGTTTTTCTCTGCAATATTTATGTTTTCGGCTATTATAATAGATATAGTACCTTACAAGTGGTATCAGATCACTTTCCTTGGTAAAAAATTGTGGGTTAATTTTTTTTTTTTAGGGTAGAGACGTATTTCGACATCTTAAAGCTACAAAGATCTGTCGTTCAATGCATAAATCCACGGTCGGGGAAGCACACACGCAAGAACTACAAGTGGTACTTAAGTGCACATTGTTGGCCACCCTTGTAACCCTTGTTGGTACCCCTTCGAGTGGTAGTGCATCAGACAACACCTATATACAGATTGACCTAAATATTTTGAAGCCCTTTGTAGATAAACCAATCGGTCGCCTGACTGCTATAGTGCCATCGAGAACAACACTCGTGAAAATTCTCTCTAGTACCTGGGTAGTTGGGTAGTACAAATAAGGGTACGGTCTAGCCTCCTTAGTTGGTGCCCTGAGATATTGGGTCGAGTACTATTGTTGGACTCCACACGTATATCATAGAGCTATAGAACAAGGAAAACCCTTGTATGTAGAAACCCTACATACCCTAACCCTTGGGACAAAAACTTAAACATAACATACAATATCTATTTCTGCGCAACAGTGCCTCCTGCATTCTAGTTGCAAAATTACTACACATTTCTTCATGTTAAGAATTTGGGCATTTCAACACTTCCGTATTCTTTAGATCGGATCCTAGATCCTATTGACACCATTATTTGAGCCCTATCCAATTGGATTCCTCTCTTCGCCCTGATCACAATCATACTTATCATTTTTAAGAATTTTTTTTCCTTGTGGACTCGAACCCCTTTCGACACCCTTATTTGGGCCTTACCCCATTGGATTCCCCTTGTTGTGATACACTTCACCCATAACCCATTTTCTGTGTGGTCCCACCCATCCCTTTCCATTTTACCTCTTCATCATGGCCGACACCCGTAGCCAAGACTTGGAAGCCCGCTTCAATTCCTTGTCCTCTACTTTTGCAGAGACCTAGCAGGAAGTGCAACAACTCAGTGCCAATATTGCCACCATCAATAAAAACATGTATTCCTCCATAGACACAAAAATGGAAACCATCAAACAAGACCTCTCTACTCAACTTGCATCCTTCACTGACATGATCTGTGCCAAGCTAAATATCTCTACAGACCTTACCTCCTCTGACCCACCTTTTCACCCCGAAGGTGAAACTTCCTCCAATTCCCAAAGTTTTCATCCCCATTACTTTTAGCATGACCTACACCTTCCATGTGTGGATGTGAAAAAAATTGATGGCTCGGATCTCACTAGTTGGGTAACTCAAATGGAACATTATTTCTCTTTGTACGACATTGCAAATGAGTTGGCCAAACTCTGGTATGGTGTTCTCCATCTAGATCAAGAACGTTGGCAATGGAGAAAAAGTTCTCGCCAAGGGTATGTGGCTTGGACACAATTTGTTGCAGATATTTATGAACGCTTTGACATTGACACCAACCATTTAGGCCATTTGAAAAAGTTGAAACAATATGGAATAGTCGAAGACTTTATAACTGCTTTTGAGCGATTGGATTTCCACACAGAGGGCATGTCTGATGCTTTTTTCCCTGAATGTTTTATCAGTGGCCTCAAGAATGAGATCCGTGCTCATGTTCTCATGGCTCGGCGTCAGAGTTGGGAGGAAGCTACTAAAAGAGATAAATAAGCACAACATGTTGTCTCTTCTCAAACAAGAAAGCCCTCCTTTATTCATCTCCCTAAACCAATCACTCCTACTCCTCCTTCTATTCCACTAAAGATCCAGAAATCGACCAAGGCAGAAATGGTTGGAAGCCAACTCAAGGTCCTTTGTTATAATTGTGATGAAAATATTTTGCTGGGCACAAGTGTAAGGAACAAAATATTTTTATGGCCATATCTGAGGATGTTTCTGAAGAACATGTTGAGGCCCCCCCTGTGACCAAGTCACCTGAACCCACTGACATGACCCCACCTTCTGGCCCTCCCGAAGTTGCACTGATCATTTCCGTGAATTCTCTCACTAGCTTCTATGCTCCCTAAACCCTCAAGCTAATTGGTTACATTAAGCATCAGAAGATCATCATCCTTGTTGACGATGGAGGCACCCATAATTTTATTCATCATCGCATTTCCCAATAAACTAATTGCTATATCCATGCAGTCAATAATTTTCAAATCGTGATTGGTAATGGCGGGTCCATGAAATGTGGGGGGCGTTGTGAAAATGTGTGTCTCCAAATTGGTTAGTACCACATGAAATCTCATATGTTTGCTATCGACATGGATGGTTGTGACATTGTGTTGGGTGTCGAATGGATAAGGAGTCTGGGTCCCATTCTCATGAATTTTAAGGAATTAACCATGCAATTCAACTAGAAGGGCCAACAATATAAGTTCCAAGGAATCACAGTAGGTTCCCCTGAGATCATTAGTTCCCATCGCATGGAAAATCTCCTAAAAAAAGTTCATTCTGACATTATTCAACTCCATTCCATTCATGCCATTGAGACACCCTCTGTGTCGCCAGACCTCTAATTCTTCCTCTCCAAACATCAAGTTGTTTTTCCACTCCCCAAGGTATTCCTCCTTCCCATGGTGTTCATGATCATTCCAGTCCCCTTGTCCCCGACAATATTCCTCCCAATTTTCATCCCTATCATCATCCCTTTGCCCCAAAAAATGAAATTGAGAAAATTGTTCAAGAATTGCTCATCGCATGCATTATTTATCCTAGTAAGAGCCCCTATTCTTATCCCGTGGTCAAGGTACTTAAGAAAGAAGTCTCTTGGCACATGTGTCATGGATTTCATGCCCTCAACAAACTCACCATCAAAGATAAATTCCCCATTCATGTCATTGATGATCTCTTGGATGAATTGAGTGGTTCCCAACTATTTACTAAACTTGATATTTGTTCTAGCTACCACCAGATACGTATGAAAGAGGCAGACATTCCTAAGACTTGATTTCGAATTCATGAGGGTGACTATGAGTTTTTGGTAATGCCATTTGGATTTTGTAATGCTACCTCCACTTTCCAAAGCCTCATGAATCATGTCTTCCATCCTTTTCTTCATCATGTTGTCTTAGTTTTATTTGATGATATTCTCATCTATAGTAAAACCTGGACAACTCATCTTGCTCATGTGGATCAAGTTCCACATCTACTCTCTCAACACCAACTTTTCCTCAAACAATCTAAATGTTATTTTGGAGCCTCAGAAGTCAAGTACTTGGGTCATATTGTTGGCAAGGTAGGTGTCAGGGTGGATCCTAAGAAGATTGAAGCTATGCAAGATTGGCCTCGCCCTAAGACTCTTAAAATATTGCATGGTTTTCTGGGTTTAATAGGATATTATCACAAGTTTGTTAAGAATTATGGAAAGATTGTGTCACCTCTCACTGCTCTCCTTAAAAATAATTCTTTCACTTGGACTCTCGTAGCTGATCAAGCCTTTTAATCCTTGAAGGAGACTATGTGCACCACTTCGGTCTTGGCCCTTTCTGATTTCACAAAGACCTTTTTCCTGGAATGTGATACTTCCAAGAGAGGAATTGGAAGAGTCCTTATGCAAGATGGCCGACCTTTGGCCTTTATCAACAAACAACGTTCAGAGCGACATTTGGACCAATCAATATATGAAAAGAAAATGTTGGATATTCTGAATGAAGTGGATCTCTGGAACCCTTATCTATTGGGGAAACACTTCCAAATTAAGACAGATCATCAAAGCCTCAAGTATTTTTTGGAGCAACACCCTTCCTCCTCGGAGTAACAAAAATGGGTGACTAAGCTCTTTGGATATGATTATGAGATCATTTACAAGAAAGTTAAAGAAAATGTGGTTGTTGACGCTCTTTCAAGAAAATATGAAGAGGAAGGGTCCCTTTTCCCCTCTCCTTCATTGTACCAAATTGAATCCAAGCTGTTCTCTAGGAATGGCTACAAGATCCCAAAATTTTGCAATTGATCCAACAATTGAAAGCTAATTCTCCAGTTTCCCCAGGGTATTATTGGCACAATGATGAGCTTCACTACAAATGCCATTTGTATTTAAGTAAACAGTCACAACTTAAATCCATGGTTCTTTTTAAGCTTCATGCTACACCCACAATTGGGCACTCGGGGTTTACCAAAACCTATGACCGAGTCAAACATTCTTTTTTTTCTGGGATGGTATGAAACAGGATGTTCGCACTTTTGTGGCAGAATGTGATGTTTTTCAATGCAACAAGGGTGAAAGAGTCAAATCTCCTGGCACACTACAACTGCTTCCGATTCCACCTGCTATTTGGAGGGATATCTCTATGGATTTATTATGGGATTACCTAAATCGGGCAATAAGTCATTCATCATGGTGGTCGTTGATCATCTTTCCAAGTATGCTCATTTCTGTTCTCTTCAACACCCATTTACTGCCTCCACTGTGACTCAACTTTTCATGGATTATGTCTTCAAGCTTCATGGCATGCCTCATTCTATTGTTTCTGATCGAGATCCCACCTTAACCAACAATTTTTGGCAAAAACTATTCAGGCTACAGGGCACCCAATTGCATCTTGGCACAACCTATCATCCCCAGATTGATGGTGAAACTGAAGTTATCAACAAGTGTTTGGAAACATATTTGAGGTGTTTTGCATCTGAAAGGAAAAATTAATGGGCTCAATGGTTACCACTGACTGAACGATGGTACAATGCTTCTTACCATACAACTACTCACATGACTCTTTTTGAAGCAGTATATGGACAAAATACACCATCAATTCTCTCCTACATGCCAGGTGTCTCGAAGGTCTAGGCGGGTGACCAAATAATTACAGTTTGAGAGGCTATTCTCCATACCTTGAAAGATAATTTGGTCATGGCTCATAATCGCATGAAGTAACAAGTAGATCAAGGTCGTTTCGAACGCCAATTTGTTGAAGGAGACCAAGTGTTTCTTTGATTGCAACCTTATAAGCAAACTTCACTCAAGGCCGACCATTGTTAGAAACTGGCGCTCAAATTTTATGGTCCTTGTACAATTCTCAAGTGCATGGGATAGGTGGCCTATTAGTTAGCTTTTCACAATCATTCTAAGATCCATCATGTTTTTCACATCTCCTTCTTAAAGAAGGTGATTGGAACTAAGTTCCAAACTCAAACCAACCTTCCTGAGTTGGATGAAGAAGGCTCCATCTGGTTGTAGACAAAATAAGTTTTGGACTAGTGTGAGTGTTGTCTTCATCAACGCACCATCAATGAAGTATTAGTCCGGTGGAAAGATACAACTCCAGCAAATGCCACTTGGGATCCAACTACCATTCTGAAGCTATTTCCTCATCTCAAGCCTTGAAGACAAGGCTGTTTTTAAGGGGGAGGGAATGATAGGGACCTAACCTCCCTAACCCCTCATGTAGGTAGAATAATATATTTCCATGTATTAAAGGCCAACATTAATAAGGCCTAGCAATAAGGAATAATAAGTCAAATGTAATAAGACCTAATAGAAGCTTTCGCTTCTAGAAGGATCTTCCACTAGATTGTTCTTTTGGATAGATAGCTTTAGTATAAATAGGAGTAGAGGGTATGCAAAGTTTTATCTTCATAATTATTGTAATAGAGAATTGCTATGCTGGAGGTTTCCCCCTCGAAGAGGCAAGTGCAAATTGTTTCCTATCAATAAAAGTATTATTCTGGTGTGGTGGTTTCATCTATTGCGTTGTTCCGCTGTTATTCTCTGCAATATTTTTGTTTTCGAATATTATAATAGATCTGGTACCTTATAGGTGGTAAAAAATTCTTGTACGATTGGAGTTGGAATCGTTTCCAATGGAATACCACCATTATTGATGTCTACTGGAAGAGGTGTTGACAGGTTAAATCTAAGAACCCATGTAGGAGTGTTGGAACTGATCATAGGGGTTGGTGGCCACGGTAAATTGTTGGAAGATGATGTAGTGGTGTTGAGTTGCCAACATAGATGGTCGATGTTATAAATAAATTTTGTATGGATTTTTTTTCTGTAGCAACAATTGTCTTTTTAACACATCTATTATTGTGTCGATGCCCAATTCCATTTAAACGAAACCTTGTTGCATTGAGGTATTGGTATTACAGACAGTTGGATTAGTCCGCTATTGTTTTGCACCGATTGGGGTGGACTATGTTTGATGTTGTGCGGGGCGAGGGTCCCAAGGATGCTTGACTAAAGTACCATATTTGGATCCCCCCCTTGGGGGGACTATGCATTGCACCTGGATCCACACAACCTCAACTCGCTTATGGTCCTAATTTCACTTAGTGTGCATTTCTAGAGTGTCTGTTTCTTTAGCTAGGACTAGTTGGAGATGTGCAAGCCATTCAATGATGCCTTGTTGGATTTCCTTTTTCGTGATGAAAAATGGAAATAACACCATCGCATCTCCCTGATCATCACTAGGATAGATAAACACATTATGACAAGTACATTCAAATAGAAGGTATCCAACATACCTGCCCATAATTGATCCAAGTGGATCTAAGAATGCTAAAAAAATTGATAGTCTCCAATGCGAATGAAAATGACTCCATTGCGTAGAGCTCGATGATATATTTCCAATGCAACTTGAATGGGATCAAACACATGTCGTATGAGGAAGATATGGTCTTCTGAAGTTTTGGAAGATTGAAGGAGCAGTAGACAAGAACATGAAAGAATACATAAGATTGAAGGAAATAGGCCACGCATATTAATTATAGAACCTAAAGAGAATAATTACAAACCATGGATGATGATACAACACTTATCTCATCTCTTCTCATCCAATTCTTGCACAAATCTACCAATATAAGAGGTTTGATACCTGAAAGCTTCCCCCTTTCACCTTGGAAAGCCCTCAATATATAGGATTGAGAGGCACAAAAACCATTAGAAAATGATGGATATGGTTGAGGATATGGATCCTTGAGTTTTGGATCATATCCTAAATTGAATCCCAAGCATGAGGGTCGAACATAACCAATCCTATCTCAAAGAGTTGGTCCATAGAATAAGGTGGAGGAGATCACCCCTTTCTCTCAACAAGATCAACACTCCCCCCAGTAAGAGATAGAGTGGCACCTTAGCAGTGGTGCTCCCCTATAGTGGCAGAGGGGGCACCATGGGACTACCCTCAGTATGGACAAGGGGGTGCCACCCTTCTTAAATGCTAAAAAATGGGTTGAATTTTCCAAGGGAAAAGTGTGTTTTGACCTAGAAATGATGGTTTTCTTCCTCCTATATGACTTAGGGGTCATGAACAACTTTTTTGATGGTTTCAAGGGGTGGAGACACCTCACAAAGTGAATGTGACACTTGGGAAGGTGCATATGACACTTGCGACAGTGAATGTGACACTTACCGAGGTGGATATGTCATTTTGCAACACTTTGTGACACTTGCGACACTTAGGGTGTGAAACACAAATGTGACATTTTGATGTGTAATAGATCCCCCCTAAAGTGTGAGGTCAGAAGAGAAACTGATGGTTGAAACACTTTACAAATTCTTCAATGCAAGGGTGTTGGAGTGGGAGAACCTAGCAGAAGCTGCAAACAATCATCAAATAGTATTAATATATGTTCCATTTCTGAGGTAGGAATACCTATGCTCGGAATGCGAGATGACTCAAAGCATGACCGCCGACCAATACACTGTGGATCCATGAGAATATTGACTAAGGACATGGCCACCATAGATACAATGTGGATCCATACCTCCATGAAATGAATTGATCTCAGCCACGAAAAATATAGAGTGGAGCTACGAGATGACAAAACATAGGCATAGATCAATAAAATGTGGATATATGTGACAATATATATATCAGTAAGATTACCAACATGGTGACTGTACTGAAATATTTTACATGCTCAAATGATCTCCATCCCAGCCTGGGAAAAGAATATAACAAAGTGAACGCCCAAACCATGGTCTTGATCCCGATCTCGATGTGGTACAAATATAGCCATGTGAATAAATGATTTGATGTCGAACATGGTAGAAACCACTTGATTACCGATCATTGATGTATAGCGTTAACAAGTGCGAGGGAAATCACCAATGACGACAATGACTCCCAAGGTACCCTAGTACATTCTAACGAATGTGAATAAATGAGTTGAGGTCAAACACTCGTGGAATCATCTGATTAGAGGTCAATGATGTAAACCTATTGTCAGAAGTGAGGTGGCCTGCCATTGAGGCATGCAGGTCCCAAGGTAACAACTGGTTTCTAAGTCTAATTCCTATATAAGGTGTTGAAGTCGACATAAATAGAATCATCAAAGGATGGCCATGATGTATCCCCCATCATCAACACAAAACTGAAACATGAAAGTGAAGTGAGATGGTGGATCGAATGAGTATGGACCAACATAGGAAATGGAAACTGGTAATACTGCAGATGAATGGTTTGAAATGAAACTTCCCTTGAACATGATAAGGCACAAAAATTGATCTGGTAGCATTGACTTGACGAGTACCAAGAACATAATGTGACGAAAATAAGAGCACTCTTCGAATGGATGAAAAATTATGATGACACATAGAATGGGTATAAATCAGAGACAAGCAGATTACCCAACTGTAAGCCGAGATGCAAACATGTGCCATGTTCAAGGGTGACAACAACTTCCATAAAGGATTCTAAAAAAAACTTGACCCACTTTCTTTAATTTCCCCCCCATCCAGATAGATGAGTACCCCCTTTTTTTTTTAACAAGATTGAGAAGGATAACAAATGTTTAGTATAACTCATCCTTTAGATGAGTCCCTCGACATATGTTTAACAAACCTGAGGAGGGAGGGGTTCGGTCCCAAATGGGTCCTGGAGATTGGACTCACACAGGTCCTTCGATGCATAGTTTTATGAGCCCACCGAAGGTAAAATCGATGTTTTTTCACGTTAAGAGAGTCTGAAAAGAACTTAAAGATGACTCCATGGATGACTCTTTCATAAATTTAGTCTCCCAAGCCTGAAAAAGTGCAAAACAATACATGGGATAACTCTTCTAATCATTCTTTATTAGAGTGTTCCTTTTTCGTAATTAGTCTTGTGAGGCCAAAAGAGAGATAAATTACCACTCGAAAGACACCCTTTCAAACCTTTTAATGAGTGTGAAAGGAAGTAAGATTACTCGACAATCTTTTCATGTTTAGGGAGTCTGAAAAGATCTTAAAGGCAACTCCAAAGAGTTCCTTTTTCGTATATCTTTTACGAGTATGAAAAAGAGATAAAAGTATACTCGGTAAAATATTCTCATGTTTTAATGAGCACAGGAAAGAACAAAGACTAAGCTCGGTAACCTATTCTCATGTATTTACGAGCACAAGAAATAACAAAGACTAAGCTCATTCTAGAAATACTACTACATTATGATGGGAACGATTTTCGAACGAGGATCACTCTTAGCAACGTGTCTCTCTAGAGGTGTTTTGCCCCCAGTTTCTTTGGCAGAAGCTAGTGGCTTTTCTCCAGCATGGTGTCCAGAGGCTGGAGACCTGTCCCCCATGCGTCATTTCCTCCAATGATTGTTCTTCTTCTTTCCTCCTTTAGGTGTCTGGTTACTAATAGGAATATTCTCACTAGGTGGAGGAAAATAAGGTTCAAGTATTCAATACACAGTGAGACTTGGTCTCTTTTATTTTTTGACAAGCTTTACATAGACGATGAAATATATGATCATAAGCATCTATTTCATTGTTTAACGAGCTTGACACAAGAAAATAAGTATGCTTGTTGAGACTAGGTACTACCAAAGGAGTAGATGATTTTAAGGATTGTCGCACCTGAGTCAAAATCATATTTAATGTGGCAACATGTGCGATGGTAGGAGCGGGAAAAGGAGAAACCCCCATGAGTGAGGAATCCTTAAGGAGACCTACTCCTATACTCACTGCAGAGGGGACATTATTCGTTGCAGAAATGTGGAGATATGTAGTTGTATACTCAAGTTTGTCAACAATGATAATTTTTCCTTGATGGGGAAATCGTAAGTAAGATACAAAACACCGAAGATGCGACAACAATCATCGCATAGAACCAACTATGACCAAGTAACAAATTGTAATCCAGAGGCACGTCAACCACTTCGATATCAACCGAAATAGTCCTACCCTTCAATGTCACAATGAAACATTGCAAGTGTCCGTGATGTTGTAAACCATGTCCATCAAACACTTTTAGGCTGGTAGGGGACTTGGTAAGTGTAGAAGAACCAAGTGCTCTCCAACAAGGCAAAGACATGACACAAATGGATTCTCCCTCATTTAAAATAGTGTGATGGATGTTTTTTCCACCAAACAAAACTTGAATTTGGAATTCTAAGTGGTGGGAGAGAATATCCTTAAAATAATCTAGATTAAACGTAATTAGGTTCAACTCCTTGAGATCCATGGCTCCAATGGCTGACAACAGGGTTCTACATTTACTTAGACAGTGTTGTACAACTTTGAGGGCTGACATAGCACAAGGCACTTGTGCCAAATATTTAATGATGTTGTAGTTTGGGCAGTGTGGGCATTAGGATTAAATATCACTTTTAGTATTACGCTCTTAAGTGGGCACAACATTGTGTCAGAAATTAGCTTCTCAAACTGAAGAGGATTGGAAGGTGGAGGAGGAGTGGACCTCGAGGGATGGTCGAAAAAATTTCCTTTTGGATAATCACCTCGATGAGTGTCATAGTTATTTTCTCAAGTGGTGACATTAATCATCTTAAACATGTACACCTCAGAGGCGCTTATGGAAGCATCCCCATGGTGGAAATGACCTGCGGTGCCCCCTTGCGGAGGGACAGGGTTTTGTGAAACCAAATGTTGTTGTTGAACCGATTGGGAGGGATCTTTCATATATTTAGCGACAAACTCACAATGAGGGTAGTATTTCATGTATTAGTCTTCCTCACAAATCATACAAGAAGATTTATGCTTCCTCATCAGTTGAGTATCAACAATGTTAGGATTATCCTGCTTGTTAGAAGGTTTCTTGGATTTACCCTTGTTTTTATTTTTATCTCCTGGTTGTGGAGATGGAGTGGATTGGACCACATTAACCTCATAGGTTTGAGAAAGATCAGAAGTAGTGTTAGTGATTTGAACGAGACTAGGTTTTGGAGCAGGTCTTGATGGATCAGTTGACGGACGAGGAACATGGGGGATCAGGTCATAAAGTGTGTCAGACTAGGAGTAAACCAAGTCCAAATACTACACATGAATGATAGCCTACTCCTTAGTAAAAATGTTTCCCATAGTAACATCACGGGTGATGTGAGGCAAGAGTGACTTTGTAAGCCAATCGGTGAGGAGTTGGTCCAGAATTGGAGCCTTAATCAACCATCTCTGTTACCTCCACTCATGAATATGATCAATTATGTGGGTGTAAGAGGATTTCCAAAGCGAGGTCAAAAGATTTGTACCAGGATTGTACCATATAGGCAACTGAAAATGCACTAGGAAAGCCACGATGAGAGAATTAAAGTCAAAAAGGGAGTTACGCGACAATTCGATGTACCATTTTACTGCTGCACCTGTAAGTGTTCTCTGAAAAATTCTAAGACGAATGGAATCATCCATCAAATAATTGGAAGAACACCATAAATTGAAAGTCATAACATGATTGTTAGAATCTTCCCCAAGTCTTCTGTTGAATTTCTGGATGTCAGACGATAATTTGGTAGGGATAGTGGGCCAAAACGGGGCATGAAGGATGGGATCGTACGTTAAATGCGACAGATTTCATAGATCTAATGTAGCCAAGAACGATAGTTGGAATTTAGGTTTTTTATACTAGTGATAACCATATTGTGTAGGAAAACCAGTAGGACCATATCCTAGTTGTGGCAAGATGGAAAACTAGATGGTCCTCCCATATACGGTGGCTTCTTGGGTTGTCCACCCATGTAAGGTGGTTATCCTAGTTGTCCACCCATGTACTGTGACTAAAAAAATGGACCTCCTACATACTGAGGTTGACCTAATGGTCCGCCCATGTGATTTGGCTGGCCCGATGGACCTCCCATATATGGTGATTAAAGGGACCATTGCATTTAAATCGTGGATTTTACAGATTGATAAGGAAACTTTCCTTGTGAAGGAATGCCCACCGGATTGGTTTGAGCCCACAAAGGATTTGAAACTCCTAGATATGGATGTGCAGGATATAGACCAGTGGTACTAGGGATAGAAGGACTTGCAAGAGCGACTTTCCCCCATGATATTTGATGTTGCAACCATGTAGGTTACCCCCCAATAAAAAGTTGCCATGCAACTGAAGGTTACCCCCCAATTGAAGGTTGGAATCCCATTGAAGATTGACCTCCAATGTAGGGTGTACTAATTTGCGATGTATGAGATGGAGGCTGAGTAGCTTGTGCAACCATGGTTTTGTGAATGAACTGACTGTCGACCATTTGAATGATGGAACGACCAAGTAAGGAACTTGGTGTGTGCATGTGCGGAAATAATGAAGCATGAATATTGCCTGAATCATGTGCGAAAGGAGATGTATGTGCAAGTGGTTGAGTCAGGGTTACCTGGGTCAACGATATTTTCGATAAAGATGAAGCACCAACAATATAAACTAATGGAGATGTGGAAAAATATGAGTTCCCAAGTCCTTCAAGAAAACCAAAATATAGTGGGTTTGCGCCAAAATATTGTGTAGTGGTTGAACCATGTAGTAAATAGTAAGAAGAATAGGCATCCGAATATCTCGTAGATGGTGGATCAATGAGTGGATCATTAAAAAGAGGATTCATGTAAGATGCAAGGATTTCTACGAAGGTTGTGACTGGTTCGTCAACATGTTGGCTACTTCCAGGAGAAATGATTTCGGTTTCAGAAGTGTGATATGTGATCATCCCTTCGTAAGAAAGATAGTGATGAGGTTCATGAACATGATCCATACCTTGTATACTGTGAAATCTTCGATCCTAAGGATGACTACAAAATTCAAAGAAACACACTCCTATGAAAACTAAAAGCAATCAACCAAGCAACAATAGACTCAAGGATATTCCGAAGATGAGATATCATGTCGTCAATGAAGAAGTGAGAAGCAGTTACTCCGACCTCCATGTAACAACCCTTCTCGGTGCAAGCAATCCTCACTTTCACGGGATCACCCTTCAAGGGTACTGAGAGTTTGATACGATCTCTTCCATAGGTACCGTGGGAATCCCCCCACAGTCACCTCTGTAGGTACCTAGGAAAGGCCACTAAGGTTACCAACTCGTAGTCAGCCTCCGGGCGGGTACATTCGATAGTTGGGACCGAACGTATGGGAAGAATATCAAACTCTAAAGCTCTTCAAGAAAACTGAATACAAGTGGATTGGTAAGACTCCATAGGACCCCAAATGGATTCAAAGTTCATGAAGCATTGAGACCAAGTGAAACCAATGTTTTTTCAAGAAAACCCCCAATATACGCTCCATCCACTATGATTGATTAAGATTTGTGTTGGTTGTGGAGCCTGATTATCTTCCTGATTCAGAGGTCCTTGCTTTCAGCTGTGTTTATACCCCATGAAGTATTTACACCCCAGAAGTATCTACACTCTTCCACACGGGGGAGTGCAGAGGGGGGGGTACCCCCTCTGCGGGGTCCGGGGGCAAGCAGGCCCCCAGCGGGGGTTCGGGGGCAAAGCTCCCGAAGCAAAAATTGCCTTATAAAAGTATATTGTAATTTCATTGTAAATCTGGATCGTTCATTATAAGGTCGCAGATCTAACGGTAAAGATTATGTTAGGGTTTTTTTCCCTAGAAGGCAACCCTCTTTTATGAGGGAAATGTATTGCGGCTATGTATGAGAGTGAATATTGTATTCTGAGTGAGGAGACTGGGAGAGAAAGAAGAGGAAGTTACAACGGGTTTTGCTGTAGGTTGTATCCCTTCATTTGCTGGATAATAATAAAGGAAGGACCTGGAAATTTCTCTGGTGGACGTAGCCCACACTAGGTGAACCACGTAAATCTGTGTCTCTCTTGTATTGTGTGTCTTCTGTGTTTTGTTTCTGCATTTGCTTTATTTTTAGCTCCGCCGTCCTGTTTTTCTAACAACTAGTATCAGAGCGTAAGGTAACTCGCAGGAAAAGAGGGTTCCTAGTTCGAGTGGGAGCAATGTCGGAAGATGGAAAGTTTAGGGTCGAGAAATTTAACGGCCAAAACTACCAGTTATGGAAGATGCAGATGGAAGACTATTTATATCAGAAGGATCTATTCCTACCATTGAGTGGAGTAGAAAAGAAGCCGACGACCATGAAGGATGAAGAATGGGAGATTCTTGACAGAAAGGCTCTAGGAACGATACCGCTGAGCCTAGCAACGTCGGTGGCTTTCAATATTTCGAAAGAAAAGACAACGAAGGGTTTGATGGACGCGTTGGCCAAACTATATGAAAAACCCTGAGCGTCGAATAGGTATTTCTAATGAAGAGATTATTTAATATGAAGATGTCAGAAGGTGGGTATGTTGCAGATCATTTAAATGAATTTAATACGGTTACTAGTCAACTAAGTTCTGTAAAAGTGGACTTTGATGATGAGGTTAGGGCTCTTCTA
>ML776958.1:160290-201964 GCA_009831015.1 Picea engelmannii | reverse complement strand
GCCTTCCATTCAAAGACTAAGCATATACAATTGAGGTACCACTTCATACGATCCGCCTTGGAAGATGGACAATTGAAGATGGAAAAGATACACACTAGCCAGAATCCTGCAGACATGTTAACAAAGAGAGTAACCAGGGAGAAACTGAGTTCTTGCTCAGTTTCAGTTGATCTTCAAGAATGAAGATGAAGATGAGAAATTTGCCAGGTCCAAGAAGATTCAGAGTCCAACATATACAACATCGGTGGAGTTGTTGAGATCAGTCTCCAAGTGGGAGATTGTTGGTTGTGGAGCCTGATTATCTTCCTGATTCAGAGGTCCTTGCTTTCAGCTGTGTTTATACCCCATGAAGTATTTACACCCCAGAAGTATGTACACTCTTCCACGCGGGGGAGTGCAGAGGGGGGGTACCCCCTCTGCAGGGTCCGGGGGGTCTGGGGGCAAGCAGGCCCCCAGCGGGGGTTCGGGGGCAGCGTCCCCCGATGGGGGTTAGGGGGCAAATCCCCCGAAGCAAAAATTGCCTTATAAAAGTATATTGTAATTTCATTGTAAATCTGGATCGTTCATTATAGGGTCGCAGATCTAACGGTAGAGATTATGTTAGGGTTTTTTGCCCTAGAAGGCAACCCTCTTTTATGAGCGAAATGTATTGCGGCTATGTATGAGAGTGAATATTGTATTCTGAGTGAGGAGACTGGGAGAGAAAGAAGAGGAAGTTACAGCGGGTTTTGCTGTAGGTTGTATCCCTTCATTTGCTGGATAATAATAAAGGAAGGACCTGGCAATTTCTCTGGTGGACGTAGCGCACACTGGGTGAACCACGTAAATCTGTGTCTCTCTTGTATTGTGTGTCTTCTGTGTTTTGTTTATGCATTTGCTTTATTTTATTGCTCCGCGATCCTGCTTTTCTAACAATTTGGAGGGTTAATATCCATTTCTCTCTCACATGCAACCTCCTGTTCAGCCCCAATGTGAGAGGGGGTTCCCAACTATGCTTACACAAAATTTATATTTGAACGCTCTTTAGTGCTCTATAGTCTGTTTAGTAGTCTAGGACAATTTACTCAATTTACCTAGTCCAAAGACCCTAATCTTGTGCTATTGTTGGTGTACTAAAACCAAAAAATGTTCTAGTTGATTTTATTAGCGCATGGTTGATTTTAATGGATTTTAACTCAAAGTGTTCACTGAGATGAAACTAATGATGCATAAGAGACTCGACTCCAATAGAATGCAAAATAATGATATGCAGTTCGTTCTTTTCGATGAATTCTATGTACGGGAAGGCGAAGAGTTCTATTCTTCTTAACACAAGAAATAGCTCAAAACAATGCAACTTTCAATCTTGGGATCAAGATGATGCCAAACTACCAAGCAAATATTTCCAAAAACATAAATGCACATGAAAAACTAGCTGTTTTTCCAAACATGAACTAAAAAAAACTTCCTAATGAATGAAAAATTTCTTCGTTTGATTATATATGCAAGGAGGTATGCAAAATTTTTGCTTCTTAACTTTTCAAATGGAATGAAAAGACATCTATGTTTGACACAAAGAAGTACGAGGCAAAAAGCAATCAAACAAAGCACATTGAAAGTGATGAGAACTGAAAGACAACAAGTAGGGGATAACTTTTTCAATCAAGAACTCAAATACGCAAAAGAGAAAGAAGACAAACACTCATGAAAAATCCTCAAACCATGAGCAACAAGAAACATAAATCAAGTTGGGTTGTGGTAGGCATAAGAGTCCTAATCATCCAGAAAAGCAAGATGTTTCAAATGAAGACAAGAAGGCTCAATACCAAGAAACCTATGCAAACCCTAGTTGATGAACAATCCTGCGCATGCAAGCAATATGAAAGCTTTGCGAGACAAAGATCAAACAAACTCAAAGGTAAGAAGAACCAAGGGATTGTGGTAACCCTAGGGGATCACAACTAGGAAAAAAATTAAAACTCAAGGGAGAAACATAAATGAGTGATCAATGTCAGATTCTTAGGCAAACAAAGTCAAATATAGTAAAGGAGTCTTTGGGAAAAAATCCCCTGAAGTTTAGACTAAGAAAGAGCAAGAAAGAATAGGCATAAAACCCTAAAAAAGGGCACCGATCCTCCTGTTATCAAAGGAACAAAGTGCCATGGTTCTATGGTATACACTGCAGGGGAGAACACCCCAATTAGTGGTGCCCAGGTGTACATAGTAGGGGAGAACCACTTGTCAAAAAAACTTAAAAAGAAGGCTAAAAAATTATAAAAACCAATAAATGACTCTGTGATCTCTTCAATGAGGAATACAGAAGGGGAAGTAGATCATAATCAAGCAACACACAATATCTAAAGGTAGGAAAAGGCTTCATACAATCCAAGGAAATACTAGTCAAAGTACTTCCCCAGTGGAGTCACCAATTTCTGTTACAGAATGTTTCCCCTACGGACAGGTGAAACTTCCCTTGGATTACATACCCCTATACCAATACATAAACACTACAGGTGGACACTAACATTCCTTTGAACTTAGTTTAACTAATCAGAAAGAGAGAGGGAGAAAGGTTGTGATGCACCTTGTTTCGAAATTTGTCCTCACTACTTCCAATATGATCTTGATCTTCAAACTCCCTCGCGCAACTTGATACCTGCAATAGGAAGAAAAGAGAAACCACTACCTCCTACTCTAGTTGATTAGATAATTTTTTTATTATCTACGAATATTGAAGGAATAGTAGACAAGCACATGCAAGAATACACAAAATTGAAGGAAATAGGCCAAATATATTAACTAGAGAACCCAAAGAGAATACTTACAAACCATGGATGATGATGTAACACTTCTCCAATCTCTCCTTGTCCAACCCTTGCACGAATCTAATAAGATCAAAGGTTTGATACTTGAAAGATTCTCCCTTTCACCTTGGAAATCCTTCAGTATATAGGATTGAGAGGCACAACAACTATGAGAAAATGAGGGATATGGTTGAGGATATGGCTCCTTGAGGTTTGGATCAGATGCTAAAATGAATCCCAAGCATGAGGGTCAAACACAACCAATCCTATCTCAAAGAGCTGAACTATAGAATAAGGTGGAGGAGATCCCCCCTTTCTCTCAACAAGACCGACGCTCCCCTAGTAAGAGACAAGGTGCCACCTTAGCAGTGGCGTTCCCCTATATTGGTAGAGGGGGCACCATGGGACCACCCTCAGTATGGACATGGGGGTGCCACCCTTCTTAATTGCTAAAAACTGTGTCGAATTTTCCAAGGGAAAAGTGTGTTTTGACCTAGAAATGATGGTTTTCTTCCTCCTATATGACTTAGGGGTCATGAACAACTATTTTAATGGTGTCAAATGGTGGTGACACCTCACAAAGTGAATGCGACACTTGGGAAGGTGCATATGAAACTTACGACAATGAATGCGACACTTACCGAGGTACATACATCACTTTGCAACACTTGCGACACTTAGGGTGTGAAATACAAATGTGACATTTTGATGTGTAACAAAACCTCCGACCTATATGGTAACAACCAACAAATTTACCAACCAGGCTACCATGCCACTTGTAAAATTTTGTTGGCCATATTTTATTTAAAGTCGCATGATTTTGTATTCATTGAAGAATGCATGGGGCGGAGGGGTCAACCCCATGACCTTCGGGCGACGAACCCAACGTTCTGACCATTGTGCCAATGACGCTTTTATAAAGTTCGCTAAGGAATATTATATTGAAGTTTTATTTAAACACCCAATGGGAATATAGGAGTTTCGTGCATGTTGAACCCCCAACCTCCACTATATAAAATCAACGCCCAACCATTGCACCACAATGTTAGTTCGTGCCCAAAAACTCTGCAGTTTTAGTTTTGTGATGTTGTAATAGTGCCATTCAAAATTTTTGAAGGATATATAGAGTGTTTATAGTCAAAGGATTTAGATTTATGAGGTAGATCTGATTTTGAAAGTCACACCGAAGATTGTGCAACAAATCAAAAGGTCATTTGAGAAACATAATTTGAAGTTGTCATTGTATCAAGAATTTTTGAGCATTAATAGAGTGGTCTCTCATTTGGAAGTGAGCTTGGAGATGTATCCCAAAATTGGTGAACTCCGTTATCATATTGTGTAATGTTCCTTGTTATTTGTTGTTTCTAATTCTCTTAATTTCAACATTTTTATTTCCTCAAGCAATTTATCAGTTAACAAGGTTTTGGATAAGTAAGGGGATTCACATGTTAATTTGTAAATAGTCATAACAGTCATAATTTTTGAATCAGGTTGGATGTTAATGTATGCTTAAGAAATAATTTGAAATCTAAGGATTTTCGGATCAATTTGGTATCATAGCCAAGGTTTGACAAGTATTTTCAAGTGAATGCTTACGAGGTCCAAATCCAAGCGAGGTGAAGGCATGCTCGAAGACTTCAACCCATATATTCAAAGAGAATTTTGAAAACAAGGAATGCCATCTGAAGGAGGAGAATATCCTATAATGAGCCTCGAGGCTATGAAGAAGGGAATTCTCAAGATTAAAACAATGGTGGAAGAACAATACCATAGGGCTCAAGGAGGAGTTGAAACATTAGTAAAAGCTGAAGGAGAAGGAGAAGGTGAAGAACCTACAGACCCTCCTTCACCCCCATCATCATCTTCTTCTTATGAAAGTGAACATTCTTTTCATAAGAAGAATCCTTCTAAGACGTTTTCTCATTCTCATGCTCATGATTTTCCTTTATTAAATATGGATGCAAAGTTTGATTTGTCAATTTATGATGGAGAAATTAATGTCGACAAGTTGGATAATTGGATCAAACTGATTGAAGTATATTGTAGGCTAAAAAAAAACATGGATGGCACTGGAAAGATAAAGTTGACTACTCTTCATCTAGGCGACACAACTTTGATATGGTGGGAGTGTAAGACACAAACCGATCTCATCCAACATGGTAAAATAATTTCTTCTTCGGATGAATTTACTGTTGCATTAAGAAAACAATTTTATTCATTAGGTTATATGAAAACAACAATAATTTATTGGCAACATCTAAGACAAGGAAAAGGGAAAAATGTTCAAATATATACACATAAATTTAAGAAGAAAACATTGTGTTTAGGAATTCCATTATATACTCGTGAAACTCTTCTAAAATATATTGGTGGTATGCATTCATATCTTCGACTTGCTATATTGATATTTAATCCTATTAATATTGACAAAGTGTCAGTACAAGCTAATCATCTTGAAGCTAGCAAGGGAAAGCATGTGTTTGAGGATAAGAAGCCACATAAATTTGAGAAGCAGTCGAAGGGAAAAGGGAAGAGTAAGAAGTTAGCTATAGTGAATAAATATGAAGAGAAGCCTGCATGTTCTCACTGCAAGAATAAAGGACACGAGGAGGCAAAGTGTTGGAAGTTGCATCCAAAGATGTTACCAAAGAAGTTCCAGGATAAGGGGAAACAAAATACTATTGCAACAAATCAACAAGATCTGGGATAAGATTCTGGAGATGAAACTAAAATAACAACAATGGAAAGTAAAGATATATCTAGTGCTAGTTCTAGTTCTTTAGTTCAATCTTCTAAATTGGAAAGTGTTCTCAATCAAAAGAAACAAAGTGATCTTTTTCATATAAGGGTCATAGTGAATCATACAAAGATAGATACTTTGTTTGACAATGGATCTCAAGTTAATTTAGTATTTGAAGCAATTGTTAAGAAGTTGGGTTTAAAGATGACACCTCATGTGAGACCATATCCATTGGGTTGGGCATGTGAGGATGCTAAGTTGCAAGTAACTAAACAATGCAAAATCAGATTTGCAATTACTTCCAAGTTCATTGATGAGGTTGAGTTGGATGTAGTGCCACTTGACATTTGTGGTATCGTCTTGGGTAGTCGATACTTATATGAGATGACAACCATATTCTATCTTGAAGAGAACAAGTATCACCCTTTGAAAGACGAGAGTGAATATATTGTTAGAGCTCACCATATTAAAACTAATGTTTCTTTAGTGAGCACATGACAAATGAAGAGAATTGTAAATGATAGTAAAGATTTTGTTCTCATGACGGTGAAGAAAAAATATAAAGATGTATCATATGCTTTTTCAGGTTGTGATCTAGGTCATAAGCATGAATTGGTTAAGATTATTTCTAATTATGATGAGATATTTTAGGAACCTACAGGGTTGTCTCCCAATAGGGGGGTTGAGCATGAAATTTATTTGCAGCAGGATGCTCCTCTTCCTAATATTGGTATGTACAGATCATCAGTGGTAAAGAGTGAAAATAATAAAAAACAAGTTTAGGAGTTGCTCTATAAGGAGATCATAAGGCCAAGTTCCTCTCCATGTGGACCTCCTATTGTGATGGTTCCAAAGAAAGTCGATACATGGGGGATGTGTATTGAATTTCGAGCACTAAACAAGATCACGGTAAATAACTGATATCCTCTTTTTAGAATTGATGATTTATTGGATAAGTTGAAAAATGTTGTCTATTTCACTAAGTTAGATTTGAGAAGTGGTTACCATCAAATTAGAATTACAGAAAGTGATGTGTGGAAAACTACTTTCAAGACAAAACAAGGATTATTTGAATGGTTGGTTATGCCATTTGGTTTATTGAATGCACCTGCGACATTTATGAGGGTAACAAATGATGTATTCAAGCCTTTTATAGATGATTTTTTCATTGTATACTTAGATGATATTTTGGTCTTTAGTCGAACATGGGAAGATCATGTAATGCATGTTGGGAAAGTATTTGAAATTTTGAAAGGGGAGACGCTGTATGTAAATATGTCTAAATGTGAATTTGGAAAAACCTCTCTAATGTACTTGGGTTATATTGTAGGGATAATTAGCTGAAGATATATCCCTCTAAGGTGGAAGTCATTGTGAATTGGCCCAAGCCAAACACTGCCACATAAGTCAGGAGCTTCTTAGAGGCAGTACATGTTGGTTGTGGAGCCTGATTATATTCCTGATTCAAAGGTTTGTTTCAGTCGTGCTTGGACCCCATTCCATAACAAGGGGGTGTGGGGGGGAATTGACTCCCCACAAATGTGTCTAGGGGGGTGCAGGGGGGGGCAATGACAATTTGTTTTAGGCCCCCCCCCGGATAATTTCATAGTCAATCTGGACCATTTATTATAAGGTTGTAGATCTGACGGTAGAAGTTATTTTAGGGTTTTTTCCCTAGAAGACAACCCTATTTTATGAGGGAATTGTATTGAGGCTATGTATTATTGCAAATATTGTATTCTGAGAGAGGAGACTATGAGAGAAAGAAGATGAAGTTACAATGGGCATGCTGTAGGTTGTATCCCTTCGTTTTACTGGATAATAATAAGGAAGGACCTGACAATTTCTCTGGTGGACGTAGCCCACACTGGGTGAACCACATATATCTGTGTCTCTATTGTATTGTATATCTTTTGTGTTTTATTTCCAAATTTTTTATTTTATTTTATTGCTCCGCGATCCTGTTTTTCTATTAGTACAATACTGGAGGAATTTTATTGCTAATTTCTATTTCATAGAAGCTCCTTTGCATTCATTAAAAAGTGTGAAACATGTATTTCAGTGGGGAGGAAAGAAACAAAAATCCTTCGAGACATTGAAAGAAAAAATAAGTATCGCACCACTTTTGGCTCTGTCGGATATGTAGCAACCATTTGAAATACAAACTGATGCAAGTGGATATGCCATGGGAGCCATCTTGATGCAACGAGGTAAACCTATTTGTTACCATTCAAAAATTTTTACTCAAGCAATAATTAACTATCAAACATATGATAAGGAATTGTTTGCTTTGATACAAAGTGTTAAAAAGTGTAAGCATTGCTTAATGGGGAAGGAAACAATAATTCACACAAATCATCCACCATTACGATATTTGCAATCACAAACCAAGTTATAACAATCACAAAAATTTAGATGGATGGGTTTCTTACAACAATTTCATTTGGTAATTAAGTATAAGAAGGAAATTCTTAACAAAGTTGCAGATATGTTATCAATACCAATAATCAATGCATCTACAATACTAAAGCATAATTCTTTATCTCATGAAAGTTTTGTTGAACAATATGCTAGAGATGATGACTTTAAAGATGTGTATGAAGATATAACTCATGGAAATCAAAATGAATAATTGGATTATCATGTGCATGATAATTTATTGTATCATTTTGGAAAGCTTTGTATACCCAGGGATGAAAGAGAAAATGTAATCAGGGAAGCCCATATATCTCTCATTTCGGGTCACTTCGGGGTAGGAAAGACAATATCACAGTTGCAAAGATATTATTATTGGCCTCGAATGAATGAAACAATTTAAAAGTATGTAAAAGGGTGTGTTTTGTGTGCTATAAGTAAGCCTAGCAACATAAAGTTGGGGTTATATACACCACTTCCAGTACCTTCTCAACCATGAGAAAGTGTGTCCATGGATTTTGTGGGGGGTTTGTCGATGTCCAGAATAGGTCATGATTACTTATATTTCATAGTGGATAGGTTCAATAAGATGTGTATCTTAATTCCTTGTAAGAAAAAAAGTCATAGCTAAACAAACAACACAATTGTTCTTTAATAATGTTTGGGTTCATTTTGGGCTGCCTACATCTATTGTATATGATCGAGACTCTCAGTTCTTGGGGAAGTTTTGGTATAGTTTATGGGGGTCGATGGTGATATGGATTTATGAGTAGAACAAAATAAAGAAAAAATTAAATACAATAACACATAGATACATAGAACAACAACAAATATCTAGTGAATAATAGCTTCTATTGAATAAATAAAATATGCTGAAACTGTAAAACTGCAGAACTGAAAACAACTTTCTCGAATGGTGGTAGCTATCTCTGAGAAGAGATGTGGTTTCTACATGCATCCATCTAAGAAGAATGATTACAATGAGGCTCCGGAGGCCTTTTTAACATTACTCTTGAATTCCAAAACCCTAGACATCCAAAAACCTAACCCTAGGAGATGAAACACCAAAAGTTATGTGGGCCCCGATGGGTAAGTTGGTACCTCAACTTCTCGAGGTTGTAAATTTTGCATACGACCTACGTTTTAGGCGTGTGATAGCCCGTTGGAAAGGTATTTTCGAGAAATACACATTTTTCTATCAAACTCTAAGTATGTCTATAGTTTTACTGTGGCAAGCCAAAAAAACACTGTTTAGGGCCCCAAAATGGCCCTGGAAATACATAAAGATGTACTGACATGAAAGCTTCCAGGATAAACCAATTGGATTAGGTGGGCAACCACCAATTTCTATCTAGCAATTGTGTAGGGATTTATAAAACCTCAAAAGTGTAGAACCCACAATTACAAAGAATTACAGAAGAACGTGCTGAACTAAAACTGTCAAAAGGAGCTAGTTGGAATAGGTGGGTGTACACCAATATCCACCTGGATTTGTCCTCGCCCCTTAAGAAGCAATGGTCTCCATTTTTTTGAGTTCCCCCATCAGGTTAGGAAATTTATACTAAATTTGGCCTTGGTTGAGCCATTTTCCTTGGTGTAGGAGCTGCCTTGCCTTGACAACCCGATAAAGCTGGATCCTTTGCTGGCGAATGCCCTTGACTTGTGTGTCCACTATCTTATTAGTGGATGCATATTCCATGTAGTCAGGGTTGAGCTTTATTGGTGTCAACTATTCTGCGATCTCTGAGGTGTCCAATAATGGTGGAAAATATGGTCGGAGGAGGTCCACATTGAACAATGGGTGCAAGCCAAGGAAGGGGGGAGTGTTGAGTTCAAAAGCGTTGTTTTCCACAACCTGGGTGATAGTGTAAGGCCCATAGAAAAGAATACATAGATTTCGATGGGGCCCTGTAAGGATTTTTTCCTGCAAATGTCACCAGACCTTGTCTCCCACCTGAAACTTGTGTGATACCCGATGTTGATCATGGCGCTGCTTGTACTTAGCATTGGATTTATGCAAAATCCCATGGACCTGTTGGCGGACGTGTTGAATCCACTCAATGAATCTATAGGCTTTGTAGGAATCTGACTGAACATGGGAATATTTTGTTTGTGTGGTTGCAAGAGGTAGTGCAACATCAATGGGACCCAAGGGTTGGAATACTAGTCCCACCTAAAATGGGCTATGGCTGGTGGAGCTACGGAGATCCCTGTTGTAGCTATGCTGAACATAGGGAAGAATATCATCCCATGTATGTGGATGCTTAGAGTTATACATGCGCAGGATGTGCACAATCATCCGATTGATGACATATGTCTGGCCATCGGTTTGAGGGTGGAAGGTAGTGGATTTAGTGAGCTTGGTGTCCAACAGTGACCAAAGACTCGACCAAAATGTGCTAAGGAACCTGCTATCCCGATCGGAGATGATGGTATTTGGTATCGAAAAATGGACCCACACTCGTTTGAAGAAGAGATTGGCAGTATCTGTCACTGTGATTTAAATCCGATCAGCCACCACAAATACACAATCATTTCCTTCCTTGGTGGACGAAAGGCCAGACATGTAATCCATCGAGATGGATTCCCAAGGCCTTTTGGGAGTAGGGAGAGGGGTGTTTAAGGCTTGTTTCTTGATGGAGGGATTGGCAATGGCACAAGTAGTGTAAGATCTGATATACTTACTGACATCCTGTCGAAGTTTTGGACAATAAAAATGTTTCTATAGAACGAACACATTTTTCTCCATGCCAAAATGTCTTGCCATACGACTGTAGTGTGCCTCCCAAATCAGATTTTCACACTTTCTTGCAAGAACAAAGAGGTGGCCCAGATGGCATAACAGTGCATCATGAATGTAAAAATTTGTGACATTCACACCTATACCCAAGAGCTGATAGGTTGTGGTGAAGTCAGGATCTTGCTGATAAAGTTGGGGCCACTCAGATGCCTCATGTACACAGGAATGGAGCATGGTGTTGAGTGCAATCACGAGAGGTTGAATGAGGCAGTCAATGAGACGATTTGTGCTCCCTGTCTTATACTTGATGTTGAGATTGAATTGTTGTAGGTATCTGGACCACTTATGATGGCGGTCATTCTGCAACTTCCCTTGTGTGTGTATGAATTGCAGAGGCTTGTGATCAATGTGGATGATTGTCTCCTTTCCCAAAATGTAATGTTTCCATTGACGAAAGGATTGTACAATGGAATACATTTCCTTTTCATAGGTGGGGTATTTTCTGACAGTATCTGAGAGTGTCTCACTATGTTATGGTACCGAATGACCATGATGAGTGAGAACTGCATGTACAACATAGTCAGATGCATCAGTCTCAATCTCGAACGGTCGTTGTAGATCAGGTAAGGAGAGTATTGGAGTTGAGAAAAATCGATGCTTCAGATCATCAAATGTTCATTGTTGTGCCTTCCCCCACACAAACTTTTCCTTTCCACCACCCTTGATCAATTGGCTGAGGGACCATGCAATATGAGAGAATCCCAGCACGAACTGTCGGTAGAATTTGGCAAGTCCCAAGAAGTTTTGAAGCTCAGTTAGTGTGGTCGGGGCTCGCCAGTCATGGATGACTTGGATCTTAGCTGAATCCAAATGTACCCCATGTTCATCAACAATGTAGCCCAATTATTGGAACTTATTCATGCCAAAAGAGAATTTTTACAAGTTTGCATATAGCTTGTGATACTGCATAGTGCTCAAAACCTGCTGAATATACTGCATGTGCTCGTCCCAAGTTCTACTGAAGATGAGGATGTCATCCAGATATACCACCACAAAAGAGTTGGTGAAGGGTCTCAATACATCATCCATGAACCTCATGAAAGTTGCAGGTGCATTTGTTAGGCCAAAGGGCATGACCAACCATTCGAAGAGACCTTCTTTAGATTTGAAAGTTGTCTTCCATACATAAGTCGATTCAATGGGAACCTGGTGGTAGCCAAAAATTAGGTCAAACTTGCTGAAGAAATTGGCTCCCTTGAGTTAGTCAAGGAGGTCATCAATTCGGGGAATTGGGTACCAATTCCTGACTGTGATTTTGTTTAATGCTCTGTAATCAATGCAGAGCCTCTAGGTCTCATCTTTCTTTTTCACCAATACAATCAGACTTCTGCAAGGGGAGGAGATGGGTATGATGTGCCCCTTTTGAAGCAGCTCTTGGATATGACGCTTGATTTCATCATTTTACATCAGTGAATGACAATAACTGGTCTATTAGGAAGAGGTGTGCTGGTGGTTAGATCAATTGGATGTTTGACTTGGCAGTGCATTAGTACCTCGGTGGGTGGGTGAGGAGAAGATGTTTCTATACTCTTCCATGATTCCATCCACTTGCTTCTGCTGCAAAGATAGGCTCCGTGTAGAGGTCAAAGATGTGGTAGTGACCTTCAAATTACTGTGAGCATGGATCACAAAGAAGATGAACTTCTCTGTCTGTGAAATGACCTTACTGCATTTCTTAGCAGAGATTGAAGAAATAGCGGTAGGCGGCGCTACCTCTGGTATCCTGTATAATTGTCTACCCAAAGTAATAATAAAAATACGGGGTCTAGACTCATACACAACATGTCATTTCCACAAATATGGTTTTCCTAAAATAACATCAAAAACTTCAAGGGGAACAATATCACACAATACCTCATCTTTAAAGGGCTTGATGCCGTAGGGAAGATGACACTGTTGGATGACGTGGAGATCTCTTCCTTGGTGAAACCAACTGATGGTGTAGGGATGCGAGTGCAATGTCATCGACAAGTCTAACCACCTGATGACCTCTATTGAAATTAGGTTCTTTTGAATGTCGCTATTGACAATGAAATGAAGCAGAGCCCCCTTTACCCACATTTGTGAGTAAAAGAGGTGTTCCCCTTCCTCTGGTTCTTCTGGTTCGCTTGGATGGAATTTGGTGGTAGTGACAGTGGTGTTGGGTTTGTCATCGATAATCCAATTCCCTCCTTCTAGATTTGATTCAAAGTCAGAATCTGCCTCTGACTCGGAAGCTTTTAGCTCAACCACCAGTGACTACTTGGAGCGACATTCTTCTGTGTTGTGCCAAGGGATTTTATGGTATTCACACAACTTTCCACTGTCCTTCTTCGACTTATCATTACCCTTATTGTGTTACGGCCTGGACTGGATGTCCTTAGAGTGGCCATATTTTCTCCATTCCTTGTTTTGTGGGTTGGGACTGCCTTTTCCCTGCTTTGGCCGTGAGGAGTTTGCAGATCTAAATTCTCGCCTCTTCTGCTTAAATTTTTTCTCGATATTGACAACATATCTATAATTCATACCCAATGATGCGATGCCCAGAAACTCCATTTCTGTTTGAATGTATCTATGTAGAAAACCATGATATTTGAGCACCATATGTCATTCAGAGTCTTTGATACCCAATTTAGTGTGTAGGGTATGGAAAATATTGGTGAAATTTGGTACTGTCTGGTCCCTTTCTTGACGCAGGGTGATCCATCTGTGTACTGGTCCTCATAGCTTCCAACAAGGTAGTAATGTTCTTTAATGGAATCCCTGAAGGAATCCCATGTGGGGGCAACCACAAATATTGCAGATTCCTCTATGGCCCTTTGTTGAGAGTAAGTATCCCACTAGTCCTTAACATGGGGGACAACCTTGAGGAGTGAAAAAGTAATCTTTTCCCTATCGAAAAAATTGTGGACTGAAAAATACCCTTCGAGTAGATTCAATCATTTATATACAACATCAGTACTTCAAATAATGGAATGTCAAAATTTACTTGTACCTTGAAGGGGGTTGCATGACCGCTTGATGAAGATGCATCTCGTGTGGGTAGCCTCCGAAGGATCTGTGCAAAGTTGTCTATCATTTCCTTCTTTTGTTGGGAAAGGGCTTCCTCGAGCAACATTTTAAAAGGATCTCTTGCTCCATCATCTTTCTTTTCATCCCCCATGGGTTTTTGTTAGGCTTGACGTGACTTATCTTGCAAAGGCTTGACTGGTTTAAGTCCCAAGTTCTTGTACTCAGATCTTGTCGGGAACATGCACGAAGAAAAATAAATGCAGAGTAGACCGCTTTGATATCACTGATCTAGATTTATGAGAGGAATGAAATGAATAACAAACTAGATACAATACTATATAGATACAGAGAACAACAACAAATATCCAGTGAATAATAACTTCTATTGAATAAATAAAATAGGTTGAAACTTTAAAACTACAGAACTGAAAACAACTTGCTCGAATAGTGGTAGCTATCTCTGAGAAGAGATGTGGCTACTATGCACATCCATCGGAGCAGAATGATTACAATGAGGCTCAAGAGGCCTTTTTAACATTATTCATGAATTCCAAAACCCTAGACATCCAAAAACCTAACCCTAGGAGATGAAACACCAAAGGTTATGTGGGCTTCGATGGGTAAGTTGGTACCTCAACTTCCCGAGGTCATAAATTTTGCATATGACCTCCATTTTAGGCATGTGATAGCCTGTTGGAAAGGTATTTTCGAGAAATACACATTATGTTATCAAACTCTAACTTCATCTACATTTTGACTGTGGAAAGCCAAAAAAACACTGTTTAGGGCCCCAAAACGGCTCTAGAAGTACAAAAAGATGTATTGACATGAAAGATTCCAAAATAAGCCAGCTGGATTAGGTGAGCGGCCACCAATATCCATCTGGAAGTTGTGTAGGGCTTATGAAAGCCCCAAAAGTGTAGAACCCATAATTACAAAGAATTACATAAGAACGTGTTGAACTAAAACGGTTAAAAGGAGCCAGTTGGAATAGGTGGGTGGCCACCAATATCCACCTGGATTAGATGGACACTAAGTTAAAGAAGAGAACTGTTTTTCAACTGTAGACAAATGGACAGAAAATGGTGGTGAACAAGATAATGGTACATTTTCTTCTATGGCATTGCAATAAACATCCTAAGTTGTGGGATGAATAGTTGCAGTATGTACAACATGCCTATAATTGTGCCATGCATTCTTCTACTTAGAGATCTTCTTTTGAGACATGTTTGGGATACTTGCCTAAATCACCTATGAATTTTTCTTTCAGGGAAGCAAGCAAAGTGGATGGACAAGATGATTCCGACAAATTTAATAGGTTCATTCATAGGGTCCAACAGGTACATCAAGAAGTACATGAACAATTAGAGAAGAGACAAGCCAAGTACAAGGCGAGGTATGACATGCATCAAGTTGATCATCAGTTCCAAGTTGGTGATCAAGTATGGTTACATATCAACAAAGACAAAATTAAGGGTGAAGGTAAAAATATCAAACCAATCCAGTATGGTCCATTTGAGATTTTGGAGAAGATTGGTACTAATGCTTTCAATTTAGATTTTCCATATTATATGAAAATTTATTTAGTGGTGAATGTTGAAAATTTGAAACTTTATGAGCCTCCTATGATTATGGATAAAGATGAAGGTGTTTAGGTTCCGAAAGTTGATGTTTTTTCTCCTGAGTATTTATATGAGCTATAGAAAGATGTTATCCTTGACAAAATAATCAGGACTTCACAACGGGGTGATGCAGAGTATCTTCGAGTTGGTATTGGAGGGGTACATCCAAGCAAATCAAGATGGATAGAGATCGGAAAAGTGATGGATATTTATCCTCACTTAGTTTTTGAGTAATCCAGAATTTTGGTGGTCCAAAAGGCTCCCAGTGGGAAAGAATGATCCAGGTGGATCTAAGAATGATAAAAAATGATAGTCTCAAATGTTGATGAAAAGAACTCCATTGTGTATATCTTGAAGAGATATTTCTAATGAAACTTGAATGAGATCAAACATATTTTGTATGAGGAAGATATGGTCTTCATAACTTTTGGAAAAACAAGTAAAATTGGAAAAGGGAGGTTTCATTTGGAATCATTGGAAGGATGACACGTGGCACTGTATGTATGACACGTGGAATGTACATATGATACATGGTAGGTGACAAGTGGCAATACCACAGGTTGGTGTGGTGCTGCCTATGTGTTGACTGGGCAGGTGACTATGTTTCCAAGTGGTTGAATCAAAAGGAGACACATGGCCCAATCAAAGCATGCCATGTGGAATTCTCCAATTGGACTAAAAGAGTCTAGCAAATCCGATTTTTGAGGTTGAAGGGAATCAAACCTCCAAACTATATGGTAACAACCAACAAATTTACCTACCGGGCTACCATGCCACTTGTAAAAGGTGGTTGGCCATATTTTGTCTAAAGTTATATGCTTTTGTATTCAATGATAATTGTGTTGGGTGGAGGGGTCGATCTTGCGACCTCGGGTCGACGAACCCAATGTTCCGACTGTTGTGCCAATGAATCTTGTTATAAAGTCCACTAAGTAATATTATATTTAAGTTTTATTGAAACTCCCAATGGGAATATAGCAACAACGAGTGGGTTTGGAACCTCGACCTCCACTATATAAACTCAGTGCCTAACCATTGCCCCACAATATTAGTTCGTGCCCAAAAACTCTGCAGTTTTAGTTTGTGATGCTGTAATAGTGCCATTGGGAATTTTTGATGGATACATAGCTTGTTTATAGTCAAAGTATTCAATTTTCCAAGGAAGAGCTGATTTTGACAGTCACACCTGAGTTTGTGCAGTAGATCAGAAGGTCATTTCAGAAACACAAGTTGAAGTTGTCATTGTATCAATAATTTTTTAGCATTAATAGAGCAGTCTCTCATTTGGAAGCAGACCCAAATATGTAGCCCAAGATGGGTGAACCGCATTATCAACTTCTGTATTGTGCCTTGTTATTTGTTGTTTCTAATTCTCTCAATTTCAACATTTTTATTTCCACAAATAATTTATTAGTTAATGATGTTTTGTATAAGTAAGGGGATTCACATGCTAATTTGCAAATAGTCCTAACGGTCATAATTTTCAAATCAGATTGGATGTTAATGCATTTTTAAGAACTAATTTGACATCTAAGGATTTTCTGATCAAGTTGGTATTAGAGACAAGGTTTGAAGAGTATTTGCAAGTGAATGCTTACGAGGTCCAAATCCAAGTGAGGTGAAGGCACGCTTGAAGACTTCAACCCAAAAATTCAAAGATAATTTTGAAAATGAGGAATGACATCCAAAGGAGGAGAAGGTCCTACAACGAGTCTCTAGGATATGACGGAGGCAATTCTCAAGATGAAGACAATGTTTGGAAGAACTGTACCGTAGGGGTCAAGGAGGAGCTGAAACATCGGTAAAAGATGAAGGAGAAGGAGGAGGTGAAGAACCTCCATAGCCTCCTTCACCCCCATCATCATCATCTTAATCTGATGAAAGTGAACATTCTTCTCATAAGAAGAAGCCTTCTAATAAGTCTTTTCATTCTCATGCTCACGATTTTCCTTTATTAAAGTTATATGTAAAGTTTGATTTGTCGATTTGTGATGGAGAATTGAATGTAGAAAAGTTGGATAATTGGATCAAATAGATTGAAGTATATTGCAGGGTACCAAAAATTGTGGATGACACTGCCAAGATACAGTTGGCTTCTCTCCATCTGGGAAACACAACTTTGAAATGGTGGGAGAGTAAGACACAAATTGATCTCATCCAACAGGGTAAAATAATTTCTTCTTGGGATGAATTTACTGCTGCATTAAGAAAACAATTTTTTCCATAAGCTTATATGCAAAGAACAATAATTGATTGGAAACATCTAGGACAAGGAAAAGGGCAAAATGTTCAAGTATATACACATGAATTTAAGAAGAAAACATTGTCTTTAGTAATTCCATTATATAATCGTGAAACTCTTCTAAAATATAGCGGTGGTAATCATTCATATCTTTGACATACTATATTAATGTTTAACCCTACTAATATTGACGAAGTGTCAGTAAAAGCTACTCATCTTGAAGCTAGAAAGGGAAAACATGTGTTTGAGGATACAAAGCCACATAAATTTAAGAAGCAGTTGAAGGGAAAAGGGAAGAGTAAGAAGTCAGCTACAGTGAACAAAGTTGAAGAGAAGGCTACATGTTTTCACTACAAGAAGAAAGTACACGAGGAGGAAAAGTGTTGGAAGATGCATTTAGAGATGCTACCAAAGAAGTTCTAGGACAAGGGGAAACAAAATACTATTGCAATAGCCCAACAAGAGCTAGGATCAGATTTAAGAGATGAAACTAAAATCACAATAGTGGGAAGTAAAGGTATATCTACTACTAGTTCTAGTTCTTTAGTTCAATCTTCTAAATTGGAAAGTGTTCTTAATCAAAAGAAACAAAGTGAGTTTTTTCATATAGGGGTCATATTAAAGCATAAATATATATATACTTTGTTTGATAGTGGATCTCAAGTGAATTTAATATCTGAAGCAATTGTTAAGAAGTTGGGTTTAAAGACCACACCTCATGTGAAACCATATCCATTGGGTTGGGTGTGTGGGGATAATTGCAAGTAGCTAAACAATGTAAAATTAGATTTGCAATTATTTCCAAGTTCATTGATGAGGTCGAGTTGGACATAGTGCCACTTGAAATTTGCGATATTGTCTTGGGTAGTCCATACTTATATGATAGGAAATCCATATTCTATCTTGAAGAGAACAAGTATCACCTTTTCAAACATGGGATTGAATATATTGTTAGAGCTCACCATATTAAAACTAATGTTTCTTTAGTGAGCACAAGACAAATGAAGAGACTTGTAAATGCTAGTGAATATTTTATTCTCATGATGGTGAAGAAAAAAGAGAAATATGTATCAGATGATTTTCCAGGTTGTGATCTAGGTCACAAGCAGGAATTGGTAAATATTATTTCTAACTATGATGAGGTATTTCAGGAACCTACAGGGTTGCCTCTCAAGAGGGGAGTCGAACATGACATTTATTTGCAGTAGGATGCTCCTCTTCCTAATATTGGTATTTATAGATCATCAATGATAGAGAGTGCAAAGATAAAAAAAAAAGACAAGTTCAAGAGTTGTTCGATAAGGGAATCATAAGGCCAAGTTCCTCTCCATGCGGATCTCTTATTGTGTTGGTTCCAAAGAAAGACGGTGCATGGGAGTTGTCTTGATGCAACGAGGTAAACCTATTTGTTACCATTCTGAAACTTTTACTCAAGCAATAATTAAATATCCAACATATGATAAGGAACTGTATGCTTTGGTACAAATTCTTAAAAAGTGGAATCATTAGTTAATGGGGAAGGAAACAATAATTCACACAGATCATCAACCATTACATTATTTTCAATCACAAACCAAGCTACAAAAATTATGACACTTTAGATTAATTGTTTTCTTACAACAATTTCATTAGGTAATTAAGTATAAGAAGGGAATTCTTAAAAAAGTTGTAGATATTTTATCAAGACCAATAGTCAATGCATCTACAATACTAAAGCATACTTCTTTAGCTCATGAAAGTTTTTTTGAACAATATGATAGAGAAGATGACTTTAAAGATGTGTATGAAGCTCTAACTCATGGAAATCAAAATAAAGAATTGTATTATCATGTGCATGATAATTTATTGTATCTTGGAAAGCTTTGTATACCCAGGGATGAAAGAGAAAATGTAATCAGGGAAGCCCATACATATCTAATTTCTGGTCACTTCAGGGTAGGAAAGATAGTAGCACAGTTGCAAAGATATTGTTATTGGCCTCAAATGAATGAAACATTTTCCAAATATGTAAAAGGGTGTGTTTTGTGTGCCAGAAGTAAGCCTAGCAACATAAAATTGGGGTTATATACACCACTTCCGGTACCTTCTCAACCATGGAAAGTGTGTCTATGGATTTTATGGGGGGTTTACCGAGGTCCATAACAGGTCATAATTACTTATATGTCGTAGTGGATAGGTTCAATAAGATGTGTAAGGTGTTTAGGTTTTGACAATTGATGATTTTGCTCCTGAATATTTAGATGAGTTGTAGGAAGATGTTATCCTTGAAAAAAAAATCAGGGCTTCATGATGGTTTGATGTGGAGTATCTTCGAGTTGGTCTTAAAGGGTTACATGCAAGCAAATAAATATGAATAGAGATCAATAAAGTGAGGGAGATTTATGATCACTTAGTTGTTATGTAATCTAGACTTTTGGTGGTAAAAAAGGCTTCCAGTGGGGAGGAATGATCCAGGTGGATCTAAGAATGCTAAAAAAATGCCAGTCTCAAATGATGATGAAAATAAATCCATTGCGTAGATCTCAACGAGACATTTCCAATGCAAATTGATCGGGCTTGAACATATGTCATATGAAGATGATATGATCTTCTGAAGTTTTGGAAAAATATGTAAAAATGACAAAAGGTAGGTGCCATGTGGAATCACTGGGAGGATGATGCATGGCACTATATGAATGACACGTGGATTGCACAGATGACATGTGGATTGTGCGAATGACACATGGTAGGTGACATGTGTTAGTACGACAGGCTAACATGTCATGTTGACATGGTGGTGACTGTGTGTTGAATGGGTAGGTGACTGTGCGTCAAGTGGCCTAATCAGAAGGTGACACGTGGCCCAATCAAAGCGTGTCATATGACACCCTCCAATCATACTAAAAGAGTCTAGAAACTTCAATTTTTGAGGTCGAATTGAATCAAATCTCTTACCTATATGGTAACAACCAACAACTTTACCAATTGGGACACCATGCCTCTTGTAAAGTCATATGCAAGTCATATGTTGTTGTATTCAACGAAAAAGCGTCGAGTGGAGGGGTCAACCCCGCGACCTCTGACTGACGAACCCAATATTTCGACCGTTGTGCCAACAAATCCTGTTACAAATTTCACCAAGGAATATTATATTTAAGTTTTATTTAAATGACCAATAGGAATATAGTGGCATCGGGTGGGTTTGAACCCCCAACCTCTGCTATATAAATTCAATTCCCAACCATTGCACTGCAATATTAGTTCGTGCCCAAAAAATTTATAGTTTTAGTTTTGTGATGCTATAATAGTGCTATTGGGTATTTTTGATGGATATATAGAGTGTTTATAGTCAAAGGATTTGGTTTTTCAAGGCATAACTGATTTTAACAGTCACACTTGAGTTGGTGCAGCGGATGAGAAGGTCATTTCATAAACATAAGTTGAAGTTGTCACCGTATCAATTATTTTTTAGCATTAGTAGAGTGTTCGCTCATTTGGAAGCGAAGTCGGAGACATAGCCCAAGATGGTTGAACTCCACGATCAACTTGTGTAATGTGCCTTGTTATTTTCTGTTTCTAATTTTCTCAATTTCAACATTTTTATTTTTGCAAGAAATTTATCGGTTAATGAGGTTTTGGATAAGTAAGGGGATTCACATGTCAATTTGCAAATAGTCATAATTTTCGAATCAGGTTGGATGTTAATGTATGTTTAAGAACTAATTTGACATCTAAGGATTTTCGTATCAATAATGGTGTGTGGGATGTGCACTTGCGAAGTAGTTGCTTGAACCAATTGCTGGTGCTAGCTATGAAAAAGATCATCGTGGGACTTTTGGGTGGAAGGATCTTTTCTCTCGTGTAATCAAAGGAATTAGGAAGCGTCAAAGGCATGTCCACTCCCAAAAAAATGTTCAAAACCCAGAGGGGGCCTTCAAAGAACCATGGAAAGGAGAAGTAGTATCCAACTATAATGAAAGTATTTCTCAGATTATTGGGCATCTAAACAATCATTAATGAACTCATTCAGTACATACCAGGCCTAGTCCATATGAACACTTTCTACGCACCACTCAACTGCAATGATCACCCTTAATGGGCACTCCTCCTTTGTACAAGTGTGTTAGATCTTATAGGTTATCAATTGAGTAACAAATCTAACCAGTCAGGCGTTGATATCTGAAATTAATATTCCACACCTTCCATGGCATGTACTGTACATGCAATATTTTTTGTGTTGGGTAGCATTTTTAGTGGCTAAGGAATTTTATGGCTCATATCCATGCATGGGTAAGCCAATGAATTGTCAGATTTCTGCTTCATCCACTAGGTATTTTCGCCCCAAACACAAGTAGCCACCGTGTAGACGGGTGAGTAAAAAGTGGACATAAAGGGTCACCATCCTTCTATGCACAAAGTGAGGGAAATCAACCAAAGACATGATGAAAACTTGTCAAGGGGGTTTAGCCCACTGTTGGGTGAGCACTAACAACTTATCATATACACAGTGAACCGTGCATGCATAATTGTGAAAGACTAGGGTGGAGAAATGAATCAACAAGAGAACCATTTTTGGGACCGTTTCACGCTTGCACATGTCCTTCTTAACTTTGGGGGGTTAATACCTAAGGTTCTTCCAAATTTTTCCAACAAAACCCCCAAAGCATCAACATATCAATCTTAAACCAAGGTTGAAGAAAGTCTCATTTGAGATGCTATAAGGATCAGATAGACCACCTGGTCTTGTGTTGGGGATTAAGGGCTAAACACTCAGAGATCCGCTGAGGTTGAGATTCATAAATTCCATCGCTGACAAATTACTATTATTAATATGAAAAAATAATACACACATATCCAAATCCCACATGAGTAACACATGATAAATCAAAATCACTGCAAATTTTTTATTCTCCCCATTCCATCAGGCACATGAATACATTAAGAAAAACATACTTGACAACAACAAAGTCTCATATCCTCTTTAGATGATTCCCCATTTTTAAAATACATTACACCATGTGCATCCTTTTATACCTTAGACATATGACATAGTCAGATTTACAATCAGAAGCATTACAACATTATAATACTACAGAGGCTCAAAGCGAGCTCTTCAACAATAGATAACAACAATGACCTAGTAAATCAACTCAAAAACCCTTTCTTTGTTGTCATCCTTTTATATCCTTCTCGGCTCTGGAGCTCTATCTCTTTCAGTTATGCTCCACTCACTCTACTGAGTATCAACCTTGCATGCTTCCATCAGATGCTTGCATTCAATGTATCCTTTCTGGAATCGGGGAAATCCTAATTGCCTTTCCATATCATCTTTTGTATGCTCCACATTCCCTTGTGTTGTTGGTAGTAATCATTCAAGGAGATCTCATGACAATTCCTTTCTTGATTCCGACATGTGTCTTCTTGATTTTATACGTGCATTGGCATAACTGGACTTTTGCGCACATGAACAAAACTTGTCAAAACTTGATCCGACGCACACTTTTTATCAATCCATGTGCATTGACCGGGGCACACGTAAAATTGGAATGAGTGCACACACAAGATATTATCTCAAAATTTTGGGTTCTAATAGTAGTTCTTGAGGTTGTTAGTGAGCTGGCATATCTGCAATCATTGTAATGGTTATGTAGAGATAAAAGGGAATGAATGCAAACCAATTAGTTAGTCTACAATTGGATATTGTTGGTAATGATGTAGTCTTTCTGATGTAATACAATATGAGAGAGAAATTGGATTTATATATGAGTGCATCATCTCTAGTTCGAGTCTCAATGAGTCTCTAAGAAGGCTACGACCATTTATGTGTCTGAATTTTTATCTATTGATGTTTAATGAAAAGAATGAGACCTCAATTGGTACTTTATGTCACGATCTCTATTATGGATGAATGCTTTCTATATATGTTAGACTGTAAGTCACATATATGAATGTTGATGTGAATGAGTAGGTTCAAATGTATTGTTCTTTATTATGTCTTTTCTATTTGCAATATTCCTTCATGTAATGCACAATTGTTTGGTCTCTTTGATTATCATGAGCATCTTGGGTGAGACGTTATTCAATTCCTAAATATTGAATATGCCTAAGCTAATGGGGTTTTTGTTGGTGACATCTTTCGAGCCCTAGGTCTGAATCCACATGCAAACAAATTGGTTCCATTGCTGAGACCTGGAGATTTTGTGTTGCACGTTTGAGTAAGGACATGACATAGAAGCCTTCAAGAAGAGAGATAAAATAATTCGTATGTGAGAAAGAGTATGAATTCACACAGTGGGAGACGAGAAATATGCAAATCAACCTCGAACAATGGAAACATAGGTACATATATTCAAATCCGCATGAAATTTTCTTTGTTGTTTTTCCTTGTTTATTTCATGAATGGGTAAAGAGGTAGACATAGATAAACCCTCTGTGGAGAGCCCTAGAACCAATGGTTTGGGATGAAGAAGAAAAATCTCGGTTGAAGTATTTGGATAATAATTTGGCTAGAGCCATTGATTTCCGGTTTGAATGAGTTAAAGAAGGACACATTAATGAGTTTGTAGTTGAATGTAATGAATATTTTAGTAGTGTAGAAAGAAAGTTTGTAGTTGACCCTCAAGGAATATTTTTAGATGAAATCCCACTTTGGATCAAGATGTTGTTCATTAAGAAGGGGACAATATGCATGGAGCCTGATAATATGACATCGTAGGCCCCCTTTATGGAGAGGGGGATGAAAAGAAGGGGGAATAAGATGAGATGAGGTGAAGAGAGAATGGATCCAGAAGAGTAAAGAAGAATAAGAGTTGAGCTGAGGAAGTGAGTCAAGTGGGAAAACAAAGAAGGGAGAACAAGGGGTGATAAATGAGTAGCAAAGAGATATAAGATGAAGGAAAGAAGAGGAGTTGTGCTAGAAGGGTGTGCGGGAGAAATATCTATGCCAAATAAAAGCGTAGAAGAAAAGAGGTCATCAAAGAGACGCGACGTCGAGAATGAAGTATCAAGACAAGATACCAAAGGAAGTATCAGTAGAGTTGTGGAGAATAAATTCTTATCCCCTTTGATAATAAGAGATATAGTTTATTAAGTGGAGGATGAGTTGTAGAGTAGTAGCATCAGTGACGCAAAATATAGTGATGAAGGTGTCCTCCTAGAGAGTGAGGATAGCTTGGTTGTTGTGAGGAGGCTCACATTGCTCAATATAGGAAGCTCGTTTGGATTCACCAATAACGAAGATGAGGTAGCATGGAGTAACCTCCTCTTTGAGCCACCCCCCTTGCACATTTTAAAAGGAGAAGAAACAACCAAGGAATAAATTTTAGAAGCAATGGAAGTAGAAGATACAAGTGTAATAGAAACCAAATTTAGAAAAACTTCACAAGAAACATTGTTGGCAAGTAGCAACTAATCAGGAAGACAAAGTTCCATTTAAAGTATGGCCACTTGGATGAGGGATGATTCATCCCTCAGGTTCCCTGTGTTTCATGGCATGGGAAGAGATTATGAAAAAAAAAATGGTTTACATGTGGAGCAATCTAGTTTATGAATAGGGTCACAACTGATGAAACTAAGATCACACATTTAGAGACTACCTTCAGAGTTAGAGCTCTAACATGGTTTATGAAGTATAAGGTTATTTTTCTAGTAGGATACGAAAGGTCCCTTACAGAGATAAAGAGAGATTTTCTTAGAGAATTCCAAAAGCCAAAACTGGTGTCATTGTGCATAATAAATATAAGGAGATTAAACAACATGTCAAAGAAATCGTGTGGGACTATGAACAATGATTCAATATTCTACTGGATATATTAACATTCCAGATCTAGGATGTCCAACACAGAGAATGGTTCATTTTCATACTCCTCCCACACATTCAGGTCCCACTCACATAGCAGAAGGTGATGACTAATCCAAAATCCTTAGAGATTGCAATGCACCTAGAGTTTACTTTGGGAGGTAGACAAACATCGACAGGCTTGGTGTAGGTTCAATATCAACTTGTGACCCTAACCATGCAATTGCAAGGTATGGAAAAGGGGAAGGTGGTGCACAAGAATGTTTGGTGTAGCTTGTTCCATGTAGAAGGTCACTGTCAGAACGAGTGTCCCGCAATCGAAAACTATATGGTGAATGGTGTACCAAACCCATTTCTTACCGATCCATAGATTGAATGGTGAAATATTTGTAGACAATGGTTCCATGTACCTCCCCATTTCCCGATGCTGCAGAAATATCAAAAGAATACACACACTTCATTTTGTGAGTTCTACAAATCCATGGGGCATGATGTAAACAATTTCCAGTTGCTACAATTGATAAAAGATCATAATGCAGATGCATATAGGGTCTAAGAGGAGAATAAGGGTGGATATCGCAGAGGCTTATAGGGAGGCTAGAGTGGAGAATATGATAGAGGGAGAGGTAGAGTATATGGTGGGGGAGGATATAGGCTGCCCACTTTCTTTAAATATGGTGAGACATGCCACTTGGTGCGGTTATGTACCAAGCTCTACGTGTTGTGTGGATATTTCCACAACGTAGACCATATCACAGAAGATTTCCTGGAGTTGGTGGTGACGCGGGAAGAGAAAAGCAGGTGTTGTAACATGGTGACTACTAAAATATGTGAAGAATATAAGCTGAAAGAAGTAGTTGATGTACAGGTAGTAACCCAAGGAGGTATCCACAAAAGAATCAACCTGAACATAGGAGAGTTCTCATAATATAAATTAGAGGGAAATATCAAGAAAATAGCACATGCACCTCTCAAGTTTGATGCTACACAACAAAAGTAATTCCTGCATGATGAAAACAAGGCAATCGAAGAGGTACTTGTGCATGAGGAGTTGCAATGCATGATGCATGATGAATCACGATGAAACACTTACCTAGAAACTAACTCAAAGAACCAATTAAGTCAAATCTTGTACTATTGTCTTAAAGTGTTGGGTGATCCTCTGGTTACCAAAAAGTTGACACACTTGTCGAGAAGATGGATCGAAGAAGGAGAGAATGAATTTTCTATTTATGTCATGCTACCAAAATTGGATGTGCACCATGTCAACAAGAGGAAGTGCATGGGAAAAGAATTCAAAATGATAGCTGAGTTAGGTAACTATGAGATGGAAGGTCTTATGTTGGACCTAGGGTCTGATGTGAACATCTTGCCAAAGAATTCATGGGAGTTTATGGGAAAACCTAAGTTGGCGTGGTATCCCATTCTACTTAGGATTGCAAATCAGTATATGATTGATCCCATTGGTAGGTTGGAGAAGGTTGAAGTTAACATTGACGTGGTCAAGACAAAAAGAAGACTTTGAAGTGATAGAAATTATGGACGATTCAAACCCATATTTATCTTTGCTTGTAATTCACTGGGAATTTGATAACAATGCTGTCATGAATTTGAAATAAAATCATATGTCATTTTACCTAGACACCCTGCACGTAATTTCTCTACTAGATCCAACCAAGGGTGATAGATATAATGAACCAATGAAAGGGGATGCACAAAGCTCGATTATTGAGAACAACTACAACATCACAGGGAACAAGGAGGATTACATGAAATCAACAATTTATGGTGATATGAGCTAGAGGAGTGTCTACTCATATGACATTAATTTAGAGGATGCAATGACTTGATGGAAAAATAAGATGTACAAAGTGTCAACTAGGAGATGCACATGGATCACTAAAGTAGTGTGTTGGTTTGGACTTGAGGTACATGACCTATCTCAGTTTGATGGGACATGCCTGGTGGATGCCTTTATAGCACATATGGAATAAGGTGTGCCTAAGACCTAGAGGATTTAGGCCATGGATGCAATAGTGAAGGGAATAATTGTGTGCTAGTGGGAAACAAACTGGATAGACTTATAGGACTAGGCACATGTAGTAGAGTGCATCAGAATAAGGTTCAAATTTTTGACTGACTTTCAGTTAATAAGAAGGGACAAGGGTACCAAGGATCCTTAGGAACACATTTGGTTCTGTGAGTGGCTCTGGATGATCAAGTAGATTCCTAGAGCGCAATGGGTCGATAGGTTTCTCCACACTATGGATATCGTTCCCAAAAGCCAGTATATAGAAGAGGAGACTAGGATTCAAACCAAGGATTGGGGGAAAATGAGCAACCAATTATGTGCAACATTCAAGTTTATGTCAGAGGTCCCTGGTGTTACACATGAAATTTGCACACCTAGGTACCTCGCCCTAAGTGTCATAAAGTGTCGTATAAGTGTCGCATACACCTTGACACCATGGAATAACCTATGTCACAATCCCTAGTCAATGTGGAGGAGGGATATATTACATGAAGGCAAAGAAATACTAAGTACACATAAATTATTATTAATATTCATGGAAAAGAAATTGATTAAGTGAGGGAATCAAGTGCATATGAATTATTATTAATATTCATGAAAAAGAAAGTAATTAAGTGTGAGGATCCACCTCACATTTGGTTTCCTATTTTTTAGGGAAGGTGGAGGATCTCATGGATGGTTGAAATATTTCCTCCTTAAAATCCTTGAGAGATATTTCCTCTCCAAAATCCTTAAGAGATATTTTCTCCCCAAATATCTTAGAGATCCCTTTCTTAGTGGATCTGATGAGAGATTTTCTCCATGGTGGTTAAACCTCCAAATCCTATATAATGAGGGGTTTCCATGGAGGAGGGGGAATGGAGATTGAGAATTATACCAAACTTATGATTTCATGAGTGGTATTGGAACATCAACATTCTGCAGGTGGACTATTTAAGCAAGGGTTTGGACAAAGGGAACTTGATGAAGCTGCTGCACTCACATCTATGGTTGTAAGTTTTCTTCATTATTGTTCTTATGAATATAATATGCTTGGCCTGTTTCTTTCAAATCTGTGTTTGATCTCACATGAATTTTTCTCTAATAGATAGATCTATTTCGAACTAATCTTAGTAGAGTAGGAAGTTGTTTGTACTTTTGTTTGTCTACAGGGATTATTGAGGAGTTCAAGATTAGAGCTCAACTCGGACTGTGCAGGGACAAACACTGATAAAAGGTACTTCTTTTCTCCTTCCTCCTCACACATTAGTTTATCTAGATCTAAAAGGAAGTCAGTGTCCACGATAAGCATCTTCTGTCTTAAGAGTTAAGAGTCTAGTTCTCAAGAGGAGATCTACCTGTCTGCAGGGAGATTTTCCTTCAACACCTGGGCAGAGGGATATTCTATTAAGGATAAATAGTTTTATCTTCAATCGACAAACCAAAGTAAAAAGTTATTCTATGCCTACTATAAGCCAATGGTGAAGTTGAATCAATTGATCTATTGCTAGAAGGTAGAAAATGATGATGCACATAAAGAGGACCATTGAAAATTACAGATCTACCAAACATAAGGCACGTGTGTAGTCTAAGAGAAGGATCCCAGTAGTACTGCACCAGATTATACACAATTTATAAGGATGAAGAAACATAACATATGCGTAGAGAAGGCACCTAACATGGTTGTAATTGGTGATTACTGGGACTAGGAAATAGTGACACAAGTGGTGAACTTGTTGAAATATTATGAAGACCTGTTCCCAAGGAGTTTTTCTGAGATGAAGGGTATCGTAGGGTCTCTAGGGGAGATGTGTGTTTAGCTAAAACTAGATTGCAAACTGATTAACAAGAGACCATATTGGTAGATCCCAGAGTATAAAGAAAAGTTGCACAAGGAATTGGACCACATGTTAGACATAGGTATCATCACCCCTATGGAAGAATCATAATGGATCAACTTGATGGTAGTAACACCAAAGAATATGTGTGATATAAGGATTTTTGTAGATTTATGGAGCCTAAATTCATCTTGCATGCATGATCCATTCCCTACCCCATTTACAATTGAAGTCTTGGAGAATGTGGTTGGGCATGAAGCTTACTCATTCATGGATGGATTTTTCAGGCTATGACTAGGTGTGCATCACAAAGGAAGACATGGCCAAGACACAATTTTCAATAGAGTGGGGCTTGTTTGCATACACCATGATGTCATTTGTCTTAGAGAATGCACCTACGATGTTCTCTAGGATTTTTGTTGCGACGTTTAAAGAATTCATGCACACGGTTTTGGAAGTGTATTTAGATGGTTGGGAGGTATTCATATTTATCAAAGAGCATATACAAGTATTGTGGTTGATACTGGATAGATGAAGATAGTTATAGATCTCTTTAAATATTAAAAGGTGCCTCTTCTATACACCGTTTGGGACTTTGTTGGGATATTTAATGTGCAAAGAAGGCTTGTTAGTGGATCATGCAAATATTGTAGTTATGTTTTACCCAACCTCTATCAAAGAGTTGCACAGAACCTTGGGCCATACATGGTATTACATAAGGTTCATTTAAAACTATGAAAAAATTGTTGCACCATTGGAGAAACTACTGTACAAGGATACTAAGTATGTTTGGATGCAGGAATGCTAGGAGGCACTGGACAAACTCAAGGAAAAATTAGTTATTTCACTGATCCTCATATTTCCAGTCTGGACTGAGAATTTCCATATACATGTGGATGCATTGTCCATTTCACTTGGAGTAGTGCTCAGGCAACCAAGAGAAGATAAAATTGATTATTTGATCTATTTTTCCAGTAGAAAGTTGTCAAATTATGAAAGGAACTATACAACCATGGAGCAGGAAGGATTGGCGATGATCTACATCTTGCAGAAGTTCAAACACTACTTACTCTACATTCCCTTTAAGTTCTTAACATATCATTCAATGCTCAAATATTTGATGAGTAAGCTAGTGTTGGGGGGAAGGATATGCCGATGGTTGTTACTCTTCCAGGAATTTGAATTTGAAGTAGTGGTCAAATGTGACAGACATAATGTTGGACCCAATCATGTCTTGAGGATAGAGTCAAGGGAAGCTGTAGTGAGTCTGGAAAAAAAGATACCCAATGCAAAACTCTTCAAGGTTGAAGAAGTGCCAGATTAATTAGTGGAAATTGTAGCATACCTTACAATAGGTAAGGTACCAGAGGAGTATACATAGGCACAATGTCGACAATTGGTGACTAGGAGCACCAATTACTAGTTAATTGTAGGACATTTATACAAACTGGACACCAATGCATGTTGGAATCACACGAACAAGTCAAGAAACACTACTACGTGCATAAGGAAACCGCAGTGATTGATTTGGGAAAGTAGATCAAGACTACCCTAAGGTCCATCACATTGGAAGAGGTTGAATTTTTTTTCTGATATATAAAGGAACTGATGGATTCATTTGATCATTTCGACTCAGAGTTTTAGGAATTCATCGCCTGACTCATGAATAAGGTACCATCCATTTCCTTCGTCTCACCAAAATCAGGTTCGTTGGCTCAAGGACGAGCCAACTAATAGTGTTGGAGGATTGTTGACACAAAGGTTTTTTCAAGACTATGTGAGCGCCACAAGTTTTGTACCACGTGGGCCATAAGTTTCGTTCCGCGTGTGCCAATATTCAATGCATGCCAACTAGTATCTACTGTACCTGCACCATTCATTTTGTAGCATGCATACCGAATCTGGTACCACACAAAGACTTTTGAGAGATCACACATGAATATCTGGTCATCATTATTAGTAATCATTTACGAACTGAACAATGGGTCATGCTTGAGGTTGTTAGTGAGATGATAGAGTTGCTATCATTGTAATGGTTATGGAGAGATAAAAGGGTTAACACACACAAACTAGTTAATGAGTCTAGAGTTGGCTATTGTTGGTAATGATTCAGTATTTCTGATGTAATATGATGTGAGAGATAAATTGGATCTAGATCTGAGTGCTTGATCTTTTGTTTGAATCTCAATGAGTCTTTGAGAAGGCTATGACCATTTATGTATCTAAATGTTTATCTATGGATGGTTAATGAAAAAAATGAGACTCAAACTAGAAATTCTTATCACGAGCTCTGTTATGGATGAATAATTTCTATATATATTAGACTGTAATTTACATATATGAATGTTGATGTGAATGAGTAGGATCTAAGGTATAGTTCTAGGCTATGTGTTTTTTGTTTGCAATATTCCTTCATGTAATGCACAATTGTTTAGTCTCTGTGATTCTCATGAGTGTCTCAGGTGAGACCTTATTCAATTCCTGAATATTGAATATGTCGACGCTAATGGTATTTTTGTTGGTAACGTATTTCAAACTTTGGGTCTGAATCCACGCTCCAACAATAATCATGCCCTTATGGCGGAAGTAGGAAAAAAAGAATTTCTCAGGACCCTACAAATCTTTCAAAAAGACAAAATCCTTTATCTAGATGGACTCCCCGTTGAATTATTCCCGAGCTGTTGTGAATTTATTGAAGAATACTTAAGGAGAGTAGTAGAGAATCAAGAACCATAGGGAAAACATTGACAACTTTCAATAAAACTTTTGTTGCATTGATCCCCAAGTATGACAACCTCCATTGCTTTGAAAACTTTCATACAATTTCCTTGTGCAATTGCATATATAAAATTATATCAAAGATCATATGAAGGATGAAAGGGATCCTTTCTCATAGGATATCCCTTGACCAGTTTGGCTTCTTGGAAGAGAAACAAATGCACAAGGTAGTGGGGGTATCTCAAGAACCGATTCACTCAATAAATACTGTGAATATAAGAGAAATGATTGTAAACGTGGATCTCTCCGAAGCTTTTGATTGCATGAGCTAGCTCTCCTTAAGGTCAATTATTATCCATATGGGATTCTATTACCAATTTTTCATGTGGGTAATGAACTATATCAATTCGATCTCTTTTTCAATCCTTATAAATGGAGACGCATTTTTGAGAAAGTGTTGTCATTGATGTCAAAGTGGTTGCAGGCGTGACAATGATGTGTCATTGATTCCAAAGTGACTGTTGATGTGGTAGTATTGATTAAGTGTTATTGAGGTCATTTTTTGATTGATGTATGATTGTCAAAGAGTTCTTGAAGTAGTATAGCTGCCAATATGTTTTTCAACAAGAGTGATACAAGGAAAAACAAACTCAACACGTGCGGTGTTGGCTCAAGCCATTTTGGGGAACAATGCAACAATTAATGAAGATAGTTATAAAATGGATAAAAAAAGGAGCGCATGCTGGAAAATAGGGAAAAGCAATGTCAGGAAAGTAGGAAAGTCAAAGGAAGGAATAAGGACATGGATCAACAAGGAAAACAATTGGATTTTGGACTAGCCGCACTTAGGGAATTAGAAAGTGGAAAAACCTAATCCACTTATGGTTAGTGGGTCAGGTTTTTGGTCATATTTGTAATGGGTATTTTACCCTTTTTGTAATATCAATATAGGGTGTGAGATCTGAGGAGATATGGTAGTAGTAGTTGTTAATGCTTGAGCAATCTAGTTTTGGAGTTAGTGTTGGAGATGATCTTAGAGTCAGTTTTTGAGACAAAGATATGCATTGAAACTAGGGGTAAGTTCGAAAGATGTGGAGATTAGTGCGATCTTGTCAGACTCAATTACTCACTGTAATGTGCGCAATGCAATAAAATTGATGAAGAATAATAAAATAGAGAATAAATCCACATCTTTTTGGACGTAGTCTAGGGGGGTGAACCACGGTAAATTTGTGTCTCTATGTGAAATGCTTGTATTATTCTTGCTACTGTTAGTTATGATGAATGGATGAATGAATCCGTTCGTAGTAAAATGCAACACACATTAGAATGACATGATTATTACTGTAGAATGAATGTTAAATGAATGTAAATGATTACATAATGGTAGATAGGGATATAATGACGTGTTATAATAATGGATCTAATGTGTTTGAGGTAGAAATAATGTCTAACATACCCACAACAACCTCCCTTCCAAGACTACAAACATCTGGGTCCTGGAGTCACCCATAAAGCCATCTTGGGTGAGACTGCATTGTGCACTCTATGAGAATTGTTGCCTTCTGGTATCCAGAAGGGTTGATGGTTTGCAGGGTTTTGTTGGAAACCTAAAATAGAACCCGGGTCATACAAGAAGGTTCCAACAAATGGTTTCGTTGTTGGCTGGAACCTAAAAGAACATATTGGAGGGGACTTGTTGAGAAGAACAATGAAGAGAATGAAGTTTTAAAAGGGGATGTTCAGACCATGGAATCCAACTAAGCAGATTATTGAACAATGTTTTTCAACAAAAGAGCTCGAGTTTGTGTAGAAGGACAATAGAAACCATAAATATACACTGCGCCAATGTTTGGAGATGTATGCATTTACTGATCTTCATGAGGCATTTTTATGTGAATTTCCACATTTGTTGCAGGAGTGGATACTGAGGTTGAAGGATACACATCCAACTAATCGAATAAGACCAATAGAATGTAATACTAAAAATATTGCACAGATACAAAAAGTTAACAATAAATTCATGCACGTAGTGGATTTCTGACTAGACAACATTATTGTAGGATTCATTACCAAGTTTGTAGACGATACTACAAATTAATACACTGCTGGAGAGCAAGAGTTTTTCAAGGGTCCAAGAGAAAGGTACATTAGATCACTATACACATCGATCAATATTTTAATGCATGACAAAGGCGTGATGACAATGGAGTCCAACAACTAAATAAATCTGCGTGCATGGGGAGACCGGGGGAAACACTAAAGAGGATATGAGAAATGGAGAAGGACCTAGATAGAGGTTAGAAGAAGGAAGCAATGGACCCTATTATGATGGATGAAGATGAGATCAAGGAAATAATGGACAAAGTGGGAAGAACGCGCAGTGATAGACCCTACAAGTATAAGATCAATAAAAAAAAGAGGGCAGTAGCCGAGTAGGAAGGCTTGGACAATGATGAAGAAGAGGTAGAGGATATCTGTGCTACATAGTAGATTGAGGAAATCCCATGTGCCACGCATGAGAGAAAAACCATAGTTCAAGGATCTGGTGTAGAAGAAGCCTCTGCATTCCAGATTTGAATTAGTGTGGAACCCACGACCCCACGTGCGACAAAGACATCAGAAATAAAATAAGCTTTTAGACAAGCAAAAATTACTGGCATACGGGGTCCAATAGGTCAAGGGACCAATGGAAATTCAAGTGGAAGTACAAATTCAAGTAGCATTAGTCAGTTATTTAAACCAAACGAAGGAAGTACTGCATATTTTACAATGGCAACAACAAATCTAACCATTTGATTGCCAAAAATTCATGGAGAAGGGTCAGAGGACCTAGATAAAAAAATATTTATCTGTGAAAATATTTGGGAAGCTAAACATATCACAGAGGAAGACACAAAAGTATCTCAACTTGCAATTAGATTCAGAAACTGCGCATTGGACTAGTTTATGAGCCTAGCAGTAAACAATCCACAAGGAACACCAAAAATCATCAGAGATGTGAAGAAGACACTAATCAATAAGTTTTAGTGACCAAGTTTAGAAGATCAATTTATGAATGAGATGATAGAAATCAAACAAAATCCAGGAGAGTCAGTTTGGGAAGTTGATCATAAGTTGAAAATATTGAAAGAAGTTCCAGACTCAAGAAGAGGCTCTGCAAGAAGCCTTACAATTGGAAGAGAATTAATATAAGAATACAGATCTAGCTGTAGAAGAGCTGAGAGTAGATCTGAATAATCTCACATTCTATTTGAATCAGAACAAAGGAAAGGAGAAGAGGGAAGTTATTTGGTGTACCTTATGCAGAACAAAAGGACACCATAAAAATGAGTGCCCAAAATTTGTGCAGTATTTGGGAGAAGGATTTTCGAATCCATTACCTATGGGAGGAGTATGGTGTGAAATATGTAAAAATCATGGACATGATCCCTATCGTTGTCCACTGATGCAAAAATATCAAACAATTCCTAAGAGTACATTCTGCAATTTCTACAAGTTTGTAGGACATGAGGATAAGGATTGTAGAACTATGAAGCTTATGAAGGAAAGGACCTCAGATGCTTATAGGATGCATGATGAACTAATGATAGGTCCACCTGAACAATAGTATAATAATGCACAATAGTTTGCAGTTCCACCTCAATATAATCAAGTGCCATAATATAATACATTGTGCGCAGATAATCAAGGCAACAGAGGAGGATTGGAAAGAGGAGGACGTGGAAGAGGAGGATTTGGAAGAGGTAGAGGCCCAGTAACTTACTATAATTATAAAAAACTTGGAAATTATGCAAGAGATTGTCCACTACCACCAACGACATTCATGTACTATCGTGCAACAGATCATACTACATAAGACCGTTTGAGACTTATGACAAAGATACAAGAAAAAATGAATCAAAATAATCAAAATGTTCAATGGATTGCCTTGGAAACTAGAGAAGATGATGGGAAAAAGATTAAAATAGGTACTCGAGGTGGAACCAAGACAAGAGTAGATGCAACAAATAAGAATCAGAACCAACACCAGTGGGTAAGCAAGAATACAACACCTCAACAACATTTTGATGTGTGCAAGGAGAAAGAGACATTCAAGGAGGCAAGACAAGAAATTTTGAAGGAGAATATTGCTTCTACTTCAAATGCACGACCATGATATGATGTGCCAGTATATGACATGCCTCATCCATATGATCATACTAGTGGAGATCAATCTTCATAAAAGGAAAGTAATATAAGAAACTTTCTAGTATCTTGCTAGAAGTTATTGAATGATAAAAAAACTATACAAATGTTACAAGGTTTGTTAGAAAAATGCAATTCTGGAGAAGAGTTACAACTAGAACAAAAGAAAGTAAATCATGTCCATAGGAAGACAAGAAAAAATAGATAGTTTACACTGAATGCAAATATTTGAGACTTTAACATGGGTGACATCATATTAGATTTGGTATCTGAGGTAAATGTTCTTCCTAAGAAGACATGGGAATGCATGGGAGAACCTACACCGGGATATTCACCTATTCAATTGAAACTAGCAAACCAACATAGAGTTATACCAATTGGTAGATTGAAAGGAATACAAGTGGATTTATATGGTGTGTGCACTATGGCAGACTTTGAAGTAATTGATATAGTGGATATTACTACACCTTATCTAGCATTGTTGGGATTGAATTGGGCATTTGACAATCAAGCTATCATCAACTTGACGACCAAGAAAATGATCTTTGAATCATGAGAATATAAAGTCATTGCACCATTAGATCCTTCAGAAGGAGGAAGATATGTTTAACCAACGACAAAGAATTTTATTATAGAAGAGATAAATCAGTTTTACAGAACTATCATGTTCGAGGAAGATTACATTAACCCAACAACATATGGAATGCTTAGCTGGAGAAGCATCATTTTTTGTGATTCAGATTCTGACACAGGACTGGAGATTTGGAAACATCGCTTACATGATATATCTACCAGAATAGGTGCAAGAATGACGCGTGCACTAAGAGTGGTTGGCATAGAAGTAAGAGAACCTCCAAGTTTTTATGGTCAAAATGATTTAGAAGAATTCTTAACAAAGTCTGAGTTAGAAATTCAGGAAATTCAAAGGTTACCAATTTTAGACATTGCCTTGAAAGAAACACCTGCACGTTGGTGGGGTACTCATAAGGAAAAGATCCAGGATTTGTATCAATGCAAATGATTACTACACATCAGATTTGGAGCAGAACAGGAGAATAAATATATGGAGAAATATAATGGAAGAGAATAGACCAGAGAACATATAGACATATTAATAACCCAATGGAGATTGGTACCACCAGAGGAGTGGCTACATCACTTTATCCATACACTATAAGGCATACCAAGAAATTAGTATACAGAATTGGAACTACACAGAGGAATTGGAAATTGGACAGAGTTGCATCAGAATTTTGTGATCACGTTTGCATTTGAACATGAGAACCTAATGATGGATGAAACACTTAAGTTGATAAAAGTGAATATCCTTGAAGAACCCAAAGTTGAAACTGTAACATCTTATCAGAATCATAATAGACAAACAATCAGATAATTGATCAGATAGTTCTTTCAGATTCATCGCATAGGTTTTTGATATTCAATGTTTCAGACCAAACTAGTGTGGTCCATCATCAAGAAAATGTTATGAGATATGAAGGAAAAAAAGATATAACAAGTGTAAATAAATAGATGATGGATGGAAAATCAGTCAAAATTGGATCCCAACACTAACCACTATGAATAATTCTAGATATTAATTTATATTTTTCTAGGTTTTTTATCTCTTGATTTCATTTTAATAAGTCGACTCTTAATAAATAAATAATTAATATATAAACAAACAAATAACATTTTAAAGTTTTTATTTTTCCCGATTTCATTTTTAAATACGTCGGCTCTTCATAACAACTTTTTAGGTATTTATTTACACTTGATATATCTTTTTTCCTTCATATCTCATAACATTTTCCTGATGATGGACCACACTAGTTTGGTCCAAAACGTCGAATATCAAAAACCTATGCGATGAATCCGAAAGAACTGTCTGATCAAAACAATGGTTGCAAAAGTCTTAGAACAGAAAATTAGACAATTGCTACATTGTTACCACGTCGCAGAAGATGATCCAACAGAAGAAAACCCGTGCGATATTCAGATAACATAAGTTGAAGGGGAAAGAGAAGTAGAAGGTCCACAATTACAGTCAAAATAATTTGCTGCACCATTGAAGATAAATAAGGTAAATATTGGAACATAAGAGAATCCAAAGATTGCAAGTATTGGTGACTATTGGGATAACCAAACAATGGAAAGAATAACATAGTTACTGCACGAATATAGTGATCTATTTCCAACGACGTTTTCTGAAATAAAAGGGCTAGCAGGGGAACTTGGGGAAATGAAGATTTTCTTTAGACCAGATGCCAGATCAATAAGACATAGACCATATAGATTGAATCCAGTATATAAACATAAAGTTAAGGCAAAGATTGAAAAAATGTTAGAGGTTGGTATAATATAACCTGTTGAAGAATCTGAGTGGATTAGCCCTATGGTAGTTCAGGAGAAGAAGCAAGGGGGAATATAGATATGTGTAGACTTGAGGAAGTTTAATGGTTCCTATATGCATGAGCCCTTCCCTATTCCATTTACAGATGAAGTATTGGAAAATGTAGGAGGAAAAGAAGCATACTCATTTACTGATGGATTTTTAGGGTATCACCAGATTAGAATAACACTAGCGGATACTCATAAGATTACATTTGCCATAGAATGGGGGTCATATAAGTACACAATGATTCCTTTTTGATTGAATAATTCCCTTGCTACTTTTTCAAGGGTAGTGGTATCTGCATTTAAATGTTTTATACATACGTTTTTGGAAGTTTATCTGTATGATTGGACAATATTTAGCTTGTTGAAAGATCATGTTGAAATTTTAAGATTAATGCTAGACATGTGTAGACACTATCAAATCTATTTGAACATTAAGAAATTCATATTCAATGCACCATTTGGAATTTTTCTAGCGAATGTGGTGTGTAAACAGTGTCTGCTGGTTGATCCTGCAAAGATTGTTTTCATTGTTAATTTACCACCACCTAAGTCAACGCACCAATTGAGAGCTAGACTAGGTCATACATGCTACTATAGAAAGTTCATAAAGAGCTATGCATAAATTACTGCTCCAATGGATAAATATTTAAAGAAGGATATCAAGTTTCAGTGGAATGATGTGTGCCAACAAGTTCAGACATATTAAAAGAGAAAATGGTGACAACACCAATTATGGTGTTTCCAGATTGGTAAAAAGAGTTCCATGTTCATGTGGATGAATCTTCAATAACACTTGGAGTAGTATTAACACAACCAGGAGAAGGCTATGTAGATCACCCAATAACATTTGCAAGCAAGAAACTGTTAGAGTAAGAACATAATTATAATACAACAGAGAGGGAAGGTTTGGCTATGGTGTATGCATTGCAAAAGTTCATACATTATTTGTTAGGCTAACATTTTAAGATGTTCACAGATCACTCTTCTCTTAAATACATAGTCAACAATACAGTGTTGGGGGGAATAATATGTAGATGGTTGTTGTTATTTCAAGAATTTTATTTTGAAGTAGTTGTGAAACCTAGAAGATTGAATGCTGGGCCAAATCATCTGTCTAGGATAACTAATGGGGAGGAACCAAGCAACTTCGAGGACAATTTTCCCAATGCACAACTTTTTTCACTCCAGAATGCTGATGAATACTTTGATGATATCATTGAATTTTTGAGACTCTCCCAAAATCCTGGATTGCTGCCATGTGTCCTCCCTCAGATGGACGGTCCTCATCATTCCACGATTTCACGACTTGCGACCCCCAGTGACACAGATCCTCTATCAATTCGAATCCTCAGTATCTGAAATACCAATGGACTCTCGATCTCCGTCACGTGTCCTCCACGGATGGACGGTCCAGATTGTTTCGGCACTTCGCCAGGTGTGAAGTCAAAATGCTCACCTTCCTCTTTTGTTCCCCAATGTCTGAATCCATGAAATGGGTGATCTTGCGATGCGTGTCTTCCCTTAATCGGACGATCCAGATCTATTTTGGGACTTCCACCATGGAGTGTCCCGATCTCTTGTCTTCGAGACTTTCAAAATCCCAAAGTTTGAAATTCAGATACCAACTCCTCTTTCGGGACTTTCACCTCTGTTCATGAGGGCTTAACCCTCATGCATCTCCTGACAGATCCAACGGTTGTCGGTTTTTTCTAACTAAGATCTGATAGTTCAAATTTGCCCCGTACTGTGCACTCTCTCGCTGCTCCCTGGATGTGGAAAAGCCAATGGTCCAGATACTCCCACGGACCTTGGGGATCTACGATCCCGATTTCTTCGCTACTCACGAAGATAAAGGAAAAGGGTTAAGGCATTTAACGCCCTCGTTTCTTCCTCCAATCTAACGGTCGTGAATGAATACATATCTTTCGACAGGATCTCATCCGTCGATTGATACTTATCCCTATGCTGCCATCTCAGGATTTCAAGAGGATCATTCTTCCTCGTACAGGGTTACTAAGACTTGCACCTTCAAATCCTTTTCCAGGTTCTTGGTGAGCTTTCCAAGAAGGGTGTCTCTATGGGGAGATCTATCTAGGGTATTACTTGAGGCAGATAAAGGTATAGATTTCCCAAAAACAAACTTGAAGTCTGAACTAATTCAATATGCATATATATATATATATATATATATATATATATATATATATATATATATATATATATATATATATACACCAATCTATCTATAAACATAATCCATACGTGGTCCTTCCAATAAAAGCATGCAACCACCATTTTTGATCAAAACACCACATAGACGGTCTTATACTCAAACCATTCATAAACTACACAGACTATGAGCATACATGTCAGCATATAAATTTCAAGATGCAAGATGATCATAAATGCCAGGATATACATTTCAAGATGCAAGATGTAAAACACTTATCAGAAATAACACCAGATGTGATTGCAACCACTGAGAGGGGTGCTCATTTCCACCCAACCGTAGGCTCAATGACTCCCAACGGATTTACCACTAGCCACCCCCAAGATGAGACCACGATGCTRCGAGACTGAGTCTCTGTTCGCCAATGACCGAGAATGAAGGTTACTCTCCTTCTTCTTCGCTATCACTCACTCTGTATTTTCCAGAGTTCTTTCTCTTTCCCTCGCGTCAGCCCCTTGATCGTACACTCTTCCTGCCTTTTCTCTCTTCGGCGAGGTTGCGTGTGGCACGATCTTCCTCGCGGTGGTCAGGTCTGAGGACTCTACGGATGGGCGGTTCACCCACATCCCTCATTACTCATGAGGAGCCATTTACCTACCAACCTGGTGAGTCATTTAATTCGGGGCCAGCGAGCTGCTCTTGGTTCTCCGAGCTAGTGAAGTCCAAATACGGTATTGGTTTCGGTGGAAGTTAACGCCACCATTCCAGGTGCCTTCCACCACCATTCTTCAGCCATTGTGGTCTCTTTTTCAGCACACCTCACTCTCAACAATCCTGCAATATATATATATATATATATTCATAATATTATTTACATTCATCGACCTTTTTCACAAGGTCCATTCACATCACACATTCACATTTCTGAGTTTGCCACAATACTTGGCCAGTATAGTTATTTTTACAGATTGGGGGAAACAGG
>ML776958.1:119320-151845 GCA_009831015.1 Picea engelmannii | reverse complement strand
TGTACCTTGAAAGGCGAGGTACCTCCAAAGTGGTCGCTTGATGAAGATGCACCTGATGCTATCGGCAGGCGTTGAAGGATGTGGGAAAAATTCTCCATCATTTCGTCCCTCTGTCGCGTGAGAGCTTGCTCAAGCAACAGACTAATAGGATCATCTGCTCCATCGTTTTTCTTTTCTTCCGCCATTGAGGGTTTCTTGGGTGTGCAAGAGAGATTTTACTCAAGAGAGAAAATCTCGAGACCCAACTTGCTATACTCGGACCTTGTCGGGGACATACACTGAAAAAAACGAACAAGAGCAGCCTGCTCTGATACCACTGATCCGGATTATTTTTGGCACAAAATGAGAGCGGAGATATAATAAAGAAATGCACAGAGATATTGCAGATATTCAATAATATAACAGAAATGTATCAGAGATGAAGCCATAAACACAGATATACAGTAATACACGATTTCTATTAATCAAAGAAATGTACAGAGACTGTAAAAATACAGAGTGAAAGACTCGCTAGAATGGTGGCAACTTATCTCTGAGAAGAGATGTGACGGCTACTCGCATTCGCAAGAAGATGATTACAATGAGGCTCTGAAGGCCTTTTTACAATAATCGGGAATTCCAAAAGTCCTAGACATCCAAAAACCTAACCCTAGGAGATGAAGCGCCAAAAGTCATGTGGGCTCCGTTTGGGTAAGTTGGTGCATCAACTTCCTGGGGTTGTAACTTTTGCATACGATCTCCGTTTTAGGCGTGTGATAACACGTTGGAAAGGTATCGTCGAGGAGATTCATTTTGTGGGCTCAATCATTCCTTTGGCAATCATTAAGAACCTTGATCTCGAAAAAACTTCATTTAGGCCCTCAAAATGGCCCCGGAAGTGAAAACCTGCTAAACATAGTAAATTGCCAAAATGGCCAGAAAATTGTTTTGAGCCATTTGGAAAATGTGGGTGGCCCTCGATATCCACCTGGATCAACCACGATGCTGTGAGACTGAGTCTATGTCCACTAGTGATCGAGAACGAAGGTTACTCTCCTTCTTCTCCTCTATCACTCACTCTGTATTTTCCAGAGTTCTTTATCTTTCCCTCGCGTTTGCCCCTTGATCGCACACTCTTCCTGCCTTTTCTCTCTTCGAAAAGGTTGCATGTGACACGATATTCCTCGTGGTGGTCAGTTCTGAGGACTCTACGGATGGGCGGTTCACCCGCATCCCTCATTACTCATGAGGAGCCATTTACCCACCAACCTGGTAAGTCATTTAATTCGGGGCCAACGAGCTGCTCTTGGTTCTCTGGGCCAGTGAAGTCCAAATACGGTATTGGTTTTGGTGGAAGTTAACGCCACCATTCCAGGTGCCTTCCACCACCATTCTATATATATATATATATAATATTATTTACATTCATCGACCTTTTTCACAAGGTCCATTCATATCACACATTCACATTTTTGAGTTATATATATATATATATATATATATTCATAATATTATTTACATTCATCGACCTTTTTCACAAGGTCCATTCATATTACACATTCACATTTTTGAGTTTGCCACAATACTTGGCCAGTATAGTTATTTTTACAGACTGGGGGAAACATGGTGTTACACAACACTGGACAAAAGAACAATTTGGTGGTTAGAGATGCATATTACCAACTACTTGTAGGACATTTGTATAGATTAGGAGCATATAATATTTTAAGGAGATGTGTCATGGAACATGAACGTCCTATCATTTTGGCAGAAGCACATGAAGAAATATCTGGAGGACATTATGAAAGAAAATCCACTGCACAGAAGATACTATGCAGATGATTATGGTGGCCAACAATTTCTAAAGATGAAAAGGAGTATTGTCAGGCTTGTGATGTCTGTCAGAGGGTAGGAAATCCATCCAAGAGGGATGAGATTCTCTTAAAACCTAAGGTAACCCTTAAAGTGTTTGATAAATGGGAAATTGACTTTGTAGGACCAATCAATCCACCAAATAGAAGATCAGGAGTAAGGTACATCATTACAATGATATAATATTTAACCAGATGGGCTGAAGCAACAACAGTAAAAGATTGAAGTGCAGAAATTGCAACGCACTTCTTATTTGAACAAGTAATTACAATATTTGGATGCCCTAGACTTACGATGAATGATCAACAAAATATTTTTATCAATAGTACCATTTAGTCAATGACTGAAGAATTTGAGATACACCATCAAAAGAGAACTCCATTCCATCCTTGGGCTAATGGAACAATGGAAGAATTTAATAAGATTTTGGAGAATGCCCTAACTAAAAGTTGTAATGTGAACATGGATGATTGGGATTTGAAGATACCAACAATATTATGGGATTATAGAACCACATGTAAGAAACAAACAGAGAAGACACCTTTCATATTGTTGTATGGTTAGAAAGTAGTAGTCCCTTTGGAATATTTGATACCTAGTTTGCACATTGAAGCAATTACAAACATGACAGAAAGAGGCACAACTCAATAAAGATTGTCTCAACTCATGGAACTAGAAAAGGACATGATTATGGATGTTTTCCATTAGGAAATAAAAAAATCCAAAGACAAATCTTGGCATGATAGACACATCAAGAAGAAAAACTTTAAGGAAGGAGATCTGGTTCTCTTCTATGAAAACAAATACTTACATCACCTAGGAAAATTCAGGATGCATTGGCTAGGGCTATATGAGATAAAATCTGTCACAGATGGAGGTGTTGTGTAGTTGCAGGATCTAACAGGAAAAGAGATTCAAGGATTAGTGAATGGCAGTCAACTGAAAATGTATAGGGACACTCAACCCAGTAACCCTTAGTAGTTACAGTGCATGCAAATAAAATTGTACATAGTGTCTATAGTAGAAGTTGAAAAAGAATGAAAGGAAATTGGAAAAAGAGGAAAAATACAAAAAGATGCAGTAGATGAAGAAGTGTTACACATGCAATTAGATGATACAACACACAAAAGATAGCAATTGGAATGAAATAACATGAATACGCTGCGCACCAACGAAAGGTGACCAAGTAGAAAAAGTAGCACGTCGATACATAAAGAAGCCAAAAAATGAAAAGGTAGTGATCGAAAAAGTACAGTGTGACATAAAATTGATGACAAGACTTACAAAAGCAGAAAATAGGAACAAGAAGACTCATTGTGACTTTGTGAAAATGAGAGCTAAGGAAGAAAATTCAGTATGAGCAGGTGACTCCGAGGTGTTCAATGAAGATTCAAAGAAACCCTTTCAAAATTTAGAAGAATGGCACCACCAAAGCTTGGAGCTCCCAGTCGAATTGTAAGGAAAGCACAAAGTGCCGTAAGGTTGCCACAGGATACAACAGTTGATGGGGAAAACAATAAAAAAGGAGTAGTGTATGCGAATGCGATTCCATCATCAGTCATCGAGTCGGTTAGTCCCACCATTGTAGAAGAGCAATAGGGTTTCGATGAGAGAGGAAATGGATGTCGACACATGGGGAGAAACAAAAAACCCTAGCACAGAGAAGAACCTCTCACAACAAGTTGGATTAGGCACAGAAAAATAGAAGGTATAGCCAATTGAGGAAGATGATGAAAAAACAAAGTCCGATGAAGTGTAGCACCAGGTTGCAAAGCCAACACAACAATCAGAGGAACAAGTACATGTGGAAGATATTATGAACCAACAATATTTAGAAACAAAAGAAGATGAGGAAGAGAACCAGGTAGAAATGGTAGGGCCATCAATTGGAAAGAAGAAGACTAGGGAAAAAACTATTGCACCAAGAACACCAAGAAAAGAGGAAGAATTAGCACTGTCACTGCCACAAATACCATACAAAGTCAAAGTAGTTGGTAACATGTTAGGGTATGTTAACAAACTGAGGTATGCTAATCATGATGTGGCAGACACAGGGAAGTTCCCTGAGTTTGCGCAACAAGTGTACATGGGGAATAGAGGAGAGGGTCCATTAGGGGATCCCATTTTGGAGCCGAAACAGTGGATTGTAGGACTTTATAACACAGGGATCATGAACTTGCTAGAGATTACCCACTTTGGGAGAGTGAAAGATGTAAATGCCTATGTCAAACAACTTTTGGCATTGGTACATGGAGTCATCCTATGGATGGAGAGGCCTGACTCTAGAGATGTAGAATTAATTGCACAAATCAAAAGTTTACCAACAAATGATGAAAAACCAAAGCAATACATGGATGATAAAACCAAAGAGAAAGCTTTGAAAGATGTGATAAATACCAAAGATGGGATTGAAAGAGGTTCCATAGTAATGGTTATCAAACATATAAATGATCTAGCAACGAAGTTCATGACAAAATTGATGGCATGTAAAATTTTGAGGAAATGTCGCAAGGAGGAAGCCCTTGCTGGAGTAATAGCAGTATCTGCGCAGTGCGCAAAGGGGAGTCTACTCAGTTGGGATCGTTATCTTGTTTTTGGAGGAATGCAAGGATGTGCAGGATTTAGGCACATAGTTTCATTATTCTTGGTTAATTATATTGATAGCCCTGATTGGTTGGGGAGAACCAAAATATAGCGGATTTTACCAGAGGATAGGAAACTGTCATGTAACAAAATATACAACACTATGGCACACTTCATATCCGAAGAAAAGGAAGGAAAATTCTAGCATGTTTTCCATGTTGTTTGATGAGATGCAGGAAAAAATAGCTAATACTTGGAGAATACCACCAGAAGTGGTGACAGATAATCAAGGAATAATAGATTTTAAGGCTTCCAAACATAACATGTGGATCCAGGCCAAAAGGAATCCTAAGAAGGAGTGGCTACAGTTGAGATACTGTGTCACAGGAGAAGAAGTGCAATGGGCCATGAAGGAATGGCTTGAAGAATGAAAGGTGCCAGTGATTCCAGAGAAGGTATAAAAAAATAAGAAACAAATAGAGGCTAGCCCTTCAAAACAATCAACCAATCTAGCTGCAAATACAAGGAAATCAACAAAGCGCACCAAAGAAAAAGAGGTTAGTACAACCACAAAAATCCAAGGCAGAAAGATACTATCCCTAAGGCTCCATCTAAGGGAAAGGAGCATGTAGTAGAACCAAATGGAGGAGCGTAGAAAGATACAAATGTTCCTATGCCAGAGGAAACATGAGGCATAAGTATCCCAAATTTAGATATACCAATTTCACCCGTGCAGACAAGGACTTTGCCAATGAAAAGTACAGTGTTACATGCAGTAGAAAAATGCAAGAAAATGAAGGTGCACAAGGAAGTTCCTCAACTCACACTAATAGAGGATGATCCAGAGTTGGTCACAAAGAGAGTACAAGACCGCACGACAAAGGCATGGTATGATGAAGAGGAGCAAATGGAGGAGATAGTCAAGAAATTAATAGAGGTTAAAGATTCCCTAGAACAATTTCCACTCACTACAATGCAACAAAAAGAACAGGTGCAACAATAACACACTTCGCATGAAATAATAGTGCCGAAACATAAGACAATGTAGATAATATCCACGGGGAATGAAAATTTTTGTATAACCCAAGGGATGTTGGGGGTGAAAGGAATTACAACATAGAAGCCATTGAAATACATAGATCATTTGGACTTGGTAGTACTGAAGGTTCCAATAAAGGCCATGTATAAACTTCAAATTAGTTTCATGAAATAAATTTAGTTGAGGGCCCATGCAAATGCGAAAAGTTTACAATTGACCAAGGAAGTAAGGAAGACACTAGAGATGAAACTTAACCAGGTTCAATTTGAGAGAAATGAAATGAAGCAGAGCATTCAAATATTAGAGAAACAAGTGGAAGAAGTGTTCAAAACTATTGCTCACAACGCGCAAAGGGAGAATGTACTCATAGAGGGTAAAATTGAAAAAATAGCACGAGATATGGAGGCTTACAGAGCCCACATTGTAGAATTGAAGGATCTCCTAGTACCAAATGCTCCACCAGAAGTAAGGACATAAAGGGAGAAGGAGGTTACCTGTCATATATAAAGCATTGCATTCATCATTCAGGGAATCACAAAGTTGTACAATAAAATTGCGCAGTTATGGACAACTCTTCAAGAGGATGGAAAACTGCAAGAGTTAGAACAAAAAGAGGAAGGTGTAAACACATCGCTTCAAGAACTGAAGAAAAAAAAGAAGATGATTACAATCTCAGACAGATTGAGGAATGCGCAAAAAATGAATAATTTACAGGTAGAGTTGAAGATTGTCAAAGAAGAAACGAAGTCAAGGCAAGCGTATTTGGAACCACTGCAGGAAGGCGCAAAAAAAATGATGATGGAGATTGTTGTAGCTAAGGTTCAGATTGAACAGGTTGGATTGGAGAGTGGAGAACTCTTGAAGGATCCTATTACTGCGCATACTATGGAGATTGTAGCAGAGAAGAGTGCAGAAGTAAAATATCAAGTTGAATAAATTTCATGTAGGTTCCAATAGCTAGAGAAGTCAGTGCAGGAGGAACACACTACTTGAGTGGCTTAGGATGAGCCACATGTGAGTGTTGGGGGCCTGTTGGCACATGCCATTTTGGGGAAAAATGTAGAAATTAATGAAGATAGTTAGAAAATGGACCAGAAAAGGAGTGCCCATCAAAAAACAAGGAAAAGCAGCATCGAGAAAGTAGGAAAGTCAAAGGAAGGAAGAAGGACACAGATCAACAAGGAAAACAATGTGATTTTGACCAACCACACTCAGGGAGTTAGAAAGTGGGAAAATCTAATCCACTTAGGGTTAGTGGGTTAGGGTTTTGGCCATATTTGTAATGAGTATTTTACCCCTTTTGCAATATAAATATAGTGTGTGAGATTTGAGTAGATCTGGTAGTAGTAGTTGTTAATGCTTGAGCGATATAGTTGTGGAGCTAGTGTTGGAGATGATCTTAGAGTCAGTTTTTGAGACAAAGATATACATTGTAACTGGGGGTAAGTTTGCAAGATGTGGATCTTAGTGCGATCTTGTTAGCCTCAATTTCTCACTGTATTGTACCCAATGCGATAAAATTGATGAAGAATAATAAAAGAGCGAAGACGACCAAGTCTTTGTGGACGTAGCCCAGGGGGGTGAACCACGGTAAATTTATGTCTATGTGTGCAATGCTTGTCTTATTTATTTCTATTGTTAGTTATGATGAATGAATGAATGAATCTGTTAGTAGTAAAAAGAAATGCATAGTAAAATGACACGATTATTGTTATCACTAAAATTTCATCCGCAACATTGTTTACAAATGGTTATATAAATACAACATTGCCAAACAACCATTAGTTCACCTGCAACACCAAAAATGAATTTCCAAGAGGAAAAAAGTATACAACTGGACAAAAATTGATATGCGCTGAATCACTAAAGGAAGCCCACGCACAGTGAGTGGGCCAAAGAATCCTGTAGAGCGCACAATGTGCCATATGCGCAACTGTGTACGAGAAAATCCTCGCACTCCTGTGAATGACACATTTATGGTTCTTGTCGGCCCCTCAACCACTTATGGATCATTTCCCAACTTGATTTGACCCTCATATCTAAGATGAATCTGAATGGGGAGCTGGTCAAGGACCAAACGGTGCCCTAAAGGGCCCCTTTTCCACACCAAGAACCAGTTGAATAAAGCCTTGAAGACATGCTATAAATGGAATCCATGGGTGCACTAAGAATTTAATATTTATATAGTATTGTTATGCTGCCTCAATCCTCCCTTGAGAATCCTCTTTTCTCCTTGGAGCATTCTAACAACATTCCAATAGGCCATTCCACTCACCTCTTGAGGGAATAGGCTTGGATTTCTTCACCATTTGCTTTCTTGTTTATAATTGTAAGAAAAGCTCTCCAATAGGGAACTCAAGAGCCCGCCCAAGGAGGAAGAGGGGATCCATAAGTCCTCCTTTATCTATGGTGTTTTTCCAACTAATATAGTTATCCATTGGTGGCATAATCTTGGTCATTTGGTTGATTGATTTTGGTTCAAAGTTTCTTATGCATTCTAGTTTTATTTCTTTAGTTGTTTTTAGTTTATTTACTTGTGTATTTCATGTGCTTGGATTGTTTAAATCATGCACTAACCTCTGTCTTGTCTAGCAGGCCCAACTAGATTTGTAAGTGCGCTTGTTTTTCTCACCCAAGTGACGAAATAGACACAACAGATTGACGACCATACTCGGGATAAGGTATCAATTTCCTCCCTATTTGGGCTTTTAGAGCACTTCTTTTTGACCCATTTTCCTTGCAGGAACCATAACTGACCTAGCCTTACCTCTCAAGAGCTAAGTTTGGAGCTGGAGGAGGATAATTCCACTCAAAATCCAACCCCCCCCAACGCGTATCAGAATGTGTGCGGGTATTTCATCCCTCAGACGCGCATTCAGAGCATTGTGCGCCCAAAGTACTTCTGTTCTCTATGCATTCTACGCACTGTGCGCCAAAAGGTCTTCTGTTCTCTGTGCATTCTGCTCATTGTGCAACCACTCTGCATCTGTCTGAACTGTAACCCACACATATGTCCAGAGTTTCAAAATTGTAAGGGTTTTTGTGATGAATTCAAGGCCCCTAGCCTTCAAAATCTCGCTTTTATGCAATTTGTAAATGCACTCCACTTAGATTCCTTTCCCATATGAAAGGTTAGTCAAACATAGGCACTTAGGGGGTGAAAATAACCATATTTCTCCTCTTTTTGCTTTGGGTTGCCACATGGATGTTTTGTTTGATTGTAAAAGTGAAGTTGAAATTCTTTTCTATCACATATAAAAACACTTGCATTGGGACCATAAATCAACTTTAATAATTGAGTATGCTATTCTCTCTCACCATAGAGCGATCTTGAGAATCAAAAAGGTGGTTAAGGGGACATTTCATCTCCCTTAACAAAATATTTAGGAGAGGACAAATCCCCCCTAGGGTTCCTCTTAGTTTCTTTTGAAAATCATCTTAAATTTGTAAGGGCCCATACATGCCCACATGTTGCAAAATTAGGATATTTTTTGAAATTACTTTCTTAGTTTACATCACTAGGAGAGTTTAAAGATCAAAGTAATGGGCCCATACATGCCCACATGCTTGCAATCTAGGAAAGATTTCTTAGTATAAACAACATTAGGGAGTTTAAAGGACTGGTAAGGACCCACATGTCCACATGCTAGTTCTTTAGGGATTTCAAAATTCCGCAAGGTTGTACCAATGACATCTAGTAAGGTAGGTAACCAAGATTTGTAAGGACCACAGAAAGTCCACATGTTGCAAATTCACACCTAGCTTATTAAAATTTGGCACATTTTATCACTTGCTCACACACAAAGTCACTCCTCACTCACATAATTTCATCTTTAATTGTGAAGGTTGAAGTAGGTTTTCTCCAAAGGAATTCCAAAACGTCCCACTATTTCTTGAAGAAATTATCCCTACCCACATAATTCAAACGAGATTGGTTCACACCCCCAATCTCTCAACCAAACACATCTAATTTTTTTCTAAAAACTCACTAAGTTTTCCTCCACAAGAGGTGCCATTTTTTTTTTAAGTCTAGGTAGGATCTCGTGGGTAGGCATCCAAATAACCCCCAGTTATCTAGTTCTCACATTTTCAAACATTAGAAGTTGAAAAATAGGGAACTTTAAAACCCTCCAAGCAAGTGTTCCTAACACCATAAGGAAGGGAGATACCTGTGAAGGGTCGAAGGCTGAGGTCTGGTTTTTCTATGCATCCCCCCTTGAGTCACCCAACTCTTGGAAGAGATCCAGCCCGTAACCCATTTATGAGGCCAAAAATCTAAATGCCGCACTTTGACCAAGGTACCTAGTGGCCAAATTTAGGACATCTACCCAGGTGGAAATTGTGGGCTGCAATTGCATCTTGATCAAATTTTGTGTGGCTATTGGGAAATATCGCCAGCTCTTTCGGGATATGCACCCTCTACCCCTCATTATAAATGATTGCTTCATCCTTCACTAGTTCTTCTTCCGGTGGCTTCAAAACCCATTGTTGAGAGCTCTTGGAAGGTCCAGTGCTATTTGAGAGGAAGGACGATACACCTTTTTAGGACACGAGCATTCGTTTTCTTTGTTCTCCCACATGGACAAAATCCACCTACTCACATGTATGCTTATTTTTGATTTATGTATGATGCTCATTTGATTACATGCAATTGTGAGTTATATTGTGAAGGTCCAAATTACATAAGTCTCTTGTTCATTTATTTCTCTCATCACCATTTTCACACATCCACTTTGCTAGTCGAACATCATAGGGGACCCACAGAATCCCCATCATTCTCGATGCTTGCAGAACCTCCCTCCTATTCTAGGAGTTCCTAGTCTTTTCGAATCACCAACTCAACCATCTCACACCCTTGTGAGTGATACTATTTTAGGATCAAATTTTCTTGGCTCCACTTTAATTGGGTCCAATTCCCAAGGCCAACCATCCACTATCTCTCCTTCACAAGGAGGCGGGGGGAAAACTCCCTCTCAAGGGAGAAGTACAACCCCATCAAATCGCCCTTAAGGGTCAGGTCCACGACTTTCTCACACCATGGATGGAACTAATCCTCCACCACCACCCCCTGCCATATTTTGCGTCCCTCAACATCCCTAAATTGAGTAAACTCACAAATGACCCTATATTGCATGACCCCACATGGCCCAATATGCCTACCAAACTACCTTCAAATATTCCAAAATTTGAAGGAAAATCGGGGGAAGATCCCGCCAACCATGTCATGACCTTCAACTTATGGTGATCGTCAAACAACATCATGGATGACTCCATCTACTTAATGTTATTTCAATGCACACTCACTGGTCCATCAACCAAAAGGTATGTGGACGAAAAATCAGGGTCCCATGTGACTTTTGAATCCCTGGCCAAATCATTCTTGGCCTTCTTTCAACTACCAGTTCGTCATGACACTGATATAGAACTGATCTGCGAGTGAAAACAAACCTCGACTACACATATTTAGGACCACATTCATGAATGGCATCAACGACGTATTTTATGTAAAGTAGAAACCACCAAAGAACCATGTCTCAATTGGTTTCTCAAATCACTCGTCTCTATACTTTCCAAAGATGTGGCATCCACCTTCCCCCAAACCAAGGAGGAATACATCAACAAGGCTCAACAGTACAACCTCATTTATGCTCAGTAGGGTTAGTTATACACAATAATACATGATGCACTGAGACCCATACCATTCGACTAGGATAAACCTGGGTTGTCTCATGTGGTGGATGGATTGATTGGTACCACAACACACCACAATCCGTACATCCAACCACCACCCATGTACGGTACACCCCAATATCCGCTGATATATGGAGGGTCATCTTATTACTCTCCTCCCTGTTACCGACAACCATATCATGTTGCTCTCCCTCCACCCATGAGTGGACCCTTGCCAACACCCATCATGCACCGAACTTCCGAACCAAGTTTAGGTTCCCCTTCTACCTCATCTTATAACTTGGACACTAGTGAAAGCACTACGCCTTCCTATGCACCCTATGGATCGTTGAGACAAAACAATCTGTATTTTCCATTTCCTATTCCCCCACAAGGAAAACCACATGCTGGTGTTAACTTTTTTCAATCCTTTCCCATTCAACAGTTTCATAATTTTGAACAGTTGAATACGGAAAATCCAACCCATTAGCCGAATAATGCAAAAAAGAAAGGAAAAAAATGAAACAATAATAACCCAAGATCAAGGGGAAATAACCCCCAACAAAAAAAACCTGCTGGGGGCAACCAGAACCCCCAAGGGGAGAATAACAAAAAAATCCAAGGGAGGAACAACAACAACAACCTCGAGACAAACTTCCCTTGCTCTCTTTATGGTGAGCATGGTCACTATACTCACCATTGCACCCAAATTTATGACTTCAAATGGATGAAAGAATCCATGAATGCGCCACGTCCTCCCACCCCGCCTGCCCCTCAACAGGCCCCACAATATTATTTTCAACAACCATCTTCGGCCATGTTGCAAAACCCTATTCCACACCAAGGTGTGATGAATACCCAACATGATGTACATCCTTCCCCACCACAAGTGGGACAGTATCACAACCTTCGAAATCCGGTGAATCACAATATCCTCCTCACTAGCGAAGAATAAATTCTTCTGCAAATGTGTAGTCATCAATACAACGCACCCCCTGAATCTACTCCTACCACTTTGAAAGAAGCTCCAGCTACATCCAGACAACCCTTGATGATTCCATGCCCTAACACTGAACCCCCCATTCGTATTCCTTGCATTCCATTACGACATAATGTCAACAACCCTCAGGATAGGGAAACACACAATTACAGTCTGGTCGATGGCTTGGCACAGTCCCTTGCACCTATGTCAGTATTGGAGTCCTCCAAACCTATCCAAATCAACGGAAATCCTTTCTTTATGCCTTGGGGGAAGTCGACCCAGCTGATACTAGACTCATCACATTTGATCTAGATTGTGGGGAACCTCATCTCCCCGCTTTGGTAGCTTTCCAGATACCAGTCAAGATTCGAAACATCATGGTTCATCAATGTATCATTGATGAAGGTGCATCCACATGCATCATGTCTAAAACTGTATGGCAGAAACTTGGCTCCCCTGAGTTAATACCATCCGCCATCACTTTAAGAGCTTATGATGGTCAACCATCCTCCCCTGAAGGGCTCTTTCAAAATGTCCCCGTTGAACTTGGGGGGAAAACCATCCTTATAGACATTGAGGTTATTGACGCCCCGATCTATTACAACATCCTGTTTGGATGTAGATACATGTACGCTATGAAGGCAGTGGCCTCTTCCGTGTTTCGAACAAGGATGTTCTCCCGCAACGGGAAAATGATCACCATCGAACAAGTTTCACATTAAGAGCCTAACCACTCCTCCAACATCGATAACATTCTACCTCTTGTCCACACTAGTTTATATGTGTATCCACTCAGGGATATGGCCCCCAAAATTTTCAAGGACCCATCCTTGCTGGGGGCATACCATGGAGCACCACCTCTCATACACCCCTTAGCACAAGTGTGTGTCATATCTTCTAATGGAACTGAAACCAGATATACCATTCCTCCCACTAAGGCTTCTCCACCCCTCGCCGTCCCACCAGTTGAAGAAATTCTACCTCAAGAATTACCTGAGAACCCTACAACACCACTTGTCCTTGATTTCACCCTTCCCCAGGGGAAAATCCCGGTTTGGGAAACAATCCCCCAAGCCATTAATCAAATTCCCTTATTCTACCCCCCACCGGGAGTACAAGATTTTCAGGTAGCCACAACTCTTACCCTTCCCAACATGGTCCTTTCCATTCCGGTATGGTATCTACACCCACCCGGGATGGTTACTCAACCATCCCTCCCTCCCCAATCAGAGGGAATCCCGATGCATATTCCAGTACTAGCTCTGGCCGCACCACCCTCACCCCCAATCGCTAGCACCACCGCTACGAATGGGGGCAGATGGAAGAAGAAAGAGCCCACCGCTCCACTTCCTCCCTGAGTTCAACCTCCTTGCACACTTTAGAAGAGAGAGGGACACCCCACCAATATATTTCCTTCTCTCCCCAAATTATGCAATTTGATCCAACTCCCTCGAGCAAACACATTGTTCGTCATTCCACCAAGCACGTCTAGTACTACCACAACGTCCCCCATGACATGAAGTAAAGGGATGCGAACCAAATTCGCTTGTGCCATCTGTTCAGAGTATGGCCACTACACTCATCATTGCCCAACTCTACCTCAGTTTCAACAGACACTAATGATGGTACGCCAAAAATTTCAGCAAGATCCCTCTCCACCACCACCTTTATATACGAACGTCACTGACATCCATTATGTCTCGACCTCAGCCCCCAAACAGATGAGATGCCATTGCTCTCTTTGTGACTCACTTGCTCATTTCACATACCAATGTCCTTTGATCATTGAATATAGGTGTCGTCAAATAACCCTTTTTCAAAATCATTCAACCACCTCACCTCATGTAATGCAAGTGAATTCCCCTCTCCCTTCTCCATATACTGTTGACATCACCTCCCCTAAACCTAAGTTACTTCCCACCCCTCCATGGTTCATGGATAGACTGTCTGAGGATGTTCCCCCAAATCCTCTCAATTCTCCGATTCATTTCCCCTAGGAAATCTTACCACCTACCACAGTTTACAACCCACAGTGTCTGGACACTTGGTTTATGTCAAGTGAGCCATCGCACCATAGTTGTGATACCCCCTCTACGTCTTCACCACTTGAAGACAATCACATGGTGACAATCACCCATGTTACCTCCCTGGATCCCCTATATTATTGCATTTACCACTGCGACGAAGATATCCCCGAGGAACTCACAACTTACAAAGCTCTCTTTCAGGAATACCTAGATATTTTGCCTGATCTTATACATAGATGCCCGACCTCGATTCTTCTATCATCGAACATCGCATCGACACATGGCCCGATGTCATCCCAGTACATCAAAAGCAATGCCCACTCCACCCATCCAAATCCGCGGCTATCAAAGCCAAAATTGACAAGTTATGCGCTGCCTGGTTCATCTACCCCATCGCGTATACCTCATGGGTCTCCAACCCCGTCCCCATTAACAAAAACAAGGCACTATTTGCGTCTACACTGAATTTTGCGATCTAAACCATGCTTGTCCCAAGGACAAATTCCCCACCCCTTTTATCAAGCAAATTATCGATGACTGTGCTGACCACGAGGCCTTATCCTTCATGGATGGATTCTCTGGCTACAATCAAATCCAAATCCATCCAGCAGATCAGTACAAAACCACATTTACCACCCCATGGGGTACTTTTTCTTGTCATGTCAAGCCTTTTAGACTAAAAAACGCAGGTGCTACGTTCCAATGGGACATGACCTATGTTTTCTATGATCTTGCTCGCATCATTCTCGCTTACTTGGATGACCTCACTGCTTGATCCAAGAAATGAAATCAACATATAAACAACTTACAAGTCGTCTTTCAACGATGTTGCCAGTACAATATCCGCTTGAACCCCCTTAAGTGTGTAGTTTGCATCACCATCGGATGCCTCCTTGGGTTCATCGTCTCCCAACACGACATCACAGTGGACCCCCTCAAGGTCCAAGCTATCATAGAAATTCCACCACCTAGGAATTTGTGCCAACTGTAGAGCCTATAAGGGAAAGCCAAATTTTTACGACGCTTTGTCCCAGATTATGCCACTCGCGTGTATGGTTTCCTTCGCTTAATGCGTCATGATATCCCATTTCAATGGTATGAACATGCCCAAACCACTTTGATTATTCCTCACGACTATGATTACGATTACATCCTCTACTTATCGACCTCATCCCTATCAATAACAGGAGTTCTCGTCCAACTAGGGGATGGGCCGCGAGCATGTTATTTACTATATCAGTAAAAATCTTTCAATACCACCCCTGAAATACAATCATGAAGAGAAAATCTCCCTCGCAGTTTTCCTCATAGTCCAGAAACTACGTCATTATATCTTGCTTCGCACTACCAAAGTCATGGCAGTTTCCAACCCCATGCAGTACTTGCTTAGTCGATGACATATTAATGGAAAATTTGCCCGATGGATCGTCATCCTCCAGGAATACGACCTAGAATTTTCAACACCCAAAATCAAGAAAGCACTTATTCTTGCCGAACTCATCACGACGTTTCCCTCAGATGCTAAATATTCACTCATCAATATGGATTTTCCCGATGAACACCTCTTCTACATCCCCTCGGATGACCCTTAGTATGGCGACCTTCTCATATACCTTTGGACACAGAAGTTTGGGTATCATATTTCTCGAGATGATCATCGATGGATTCGCCATCAGGCCCCTTGATACCTTGTTATCGGTGATGTTTTATATCGACATGGGGTCGACACCATACTCTGCCGATGTATGACCATCGATGAAGCAGATAGAGTCTTGAACTATTTCCATAGTAGTGCTTGCGGCGACCACCTCTTAGGCATGTCCACTTCCCAAAAAATCATTCGATCAGGATACTTCTGGACCACACTGTTTCATGAATGCGTCCATGCTATCAAGCGATGCGACAAATTCCATCTTTATGCAAAAAAAGCATGAGCGCCACCCGCTCTTCTACATCCAATCATCACTGTCGACCCCTTCTTCAAATGGGGCATAGACTTCATGACTTTCAACCCTCCATATAGTAATGGACACAAGTACATCATCATGGCAGTTGATTACTTTACCAAATGGGTCGACGCCATGCCTACCTTCAACAATACCGCTGACACAACAACACGTTTTTTCTTCAACCACGCCATTACCCATTTCAGAGTTCCACTACAGTTAGTCTCCGATCATGGTAAACACTTTGAGAATGAGATCTTCGTCAAAATCTCCTCAAGGTTCGGATTCTCCCATGAGTTTTCCTCCCCATACTACCCTCAGTCCAATGGATAAGTTGAGGTTGTTAACAAAGTCCTCCAAACCATGTTGCAATGCACTGTCAACAAACATAAGACCAATTGGCATCATATGTTTTTTTCAGCATTATGGGATTATCAAACGATAGTAAAAACTGCCACCGGTTTTACACTGTTTCATCTCATCCATGGGATCGAAGCCACCCTCCCCATCAAGTGTGAAATTCCCACGTTGCACACCGCCATCGAGATATTACCTAACACTGCTCCAATGGAGCAGCGATTGCTGAAATTAGAGTCATTGGACGAAGACCGTCAATATTTTTTACAAAACAATGAGGCAGCTAAAAAATGGTTCAAGGCCACCTTTGACCGCCATGTCAACCTTCACTCATTTAACGAAGAAGATCTCATCCTAGCCTACGATATCGCTCACGATACTCTCGGTCATGGGAAATTCGAGTCATTATGGCATGGACCCTACATCATCCAACACTGCCTCACTAAAGGTGCATACATCCTGGCCTCTCCAGAAGGCTATCCTCTCAAAGAACCCATTAATGGGTTGTACTTAAAGAAATTTTAAGCTTGAGCATAGCCATTCTACACTAGAATTTTTCTTTGTACACATTTGTAGAGTTTTTAGTCCTCTTTTGTTCCCTCCATGTCTCATATTTGATCTACCATCCGTGTTATTGACAGATGCATCATCGATTGACCTACCACATAGGTTACATGGATGGAGCTAACCATTGGACACTGAATCTCGCTTCAGCCTCTTGGGCCCTTTACACATCCTCACATGCATTGCTCCACTCTAGTGGCATATGTTTGGGTTCATCCACCAACAACCAAGCAGGAAACACCACCATTATTGGTCTCCTCTCTGAGGCTAGTCACCACCACATTCTTCACCTAAGCATCTTATTATATTCCCGGCTTGTCATCCTGCAGCTCAATAATGTATACTGTGTTTGTGATCCTTGCCTCTTTCGCAAATACCTGCAAGTTAGACTATTATCTCGAAACTTTGACTCAATTACATTTACACATATTCCACGACAATTTAATCAAGTAGTATATAACATGGCTAACCTAGTGTTATATTGGAATTAATCACATCAATACATCATTACATATACATAAATCATCAAACATCGGTCACAACATATAGATTAGACATCATAAAAAAATCATAAAAATCCACACATGCAAACATTACAAAGATCTTAGAATATGTATCCATATATATATGTCAATCAAAAGTACCATAAATGTTTACAAAAAAGTACAACATATGCATCGCCCATAGGCCAATGAGTCCCCTCACCCCTATAGATACAAAATGGGTACCCCCTACCCTATACAAAATTGGTGTCATGCTACCCTGTACAAAATGGGCTCGCAGGTCTATATAAATACAAAAATACATAACCGACACTCATGGTTCCCCTAGAGATTCCCCCACTAGGTTCTCTGTCAGTAGGAGGTGCCTCACCAACTGGGGGTCCTCCAGGTCCAAGGGGAAATCACCCAGTCATCACTGCCCTCGCTACAACTGCTATGCGGATCAGGGTCTGCCACTATGTAGGGCCAACCACACATTGCTCTAGAACTCTCTCATCCTGAATATGGGACCACATGCCCTCTGTCACACCCTACAACACCACCTCCAACTGACGTCAAAGATCATCTATCCCCCCGCTGGCTTCCACCTGTGGAGCATGCGATGGTCCCGCACCTGGATCATTGAACCGACATCTCTAGCCAATCCTCGCCTCATCTTCTCACCTTGCACCAACATCATCCCTCCGACGTCGCTCTCCTACTTGCAGCTCTTCCCGTGGAAATCTCACTGGCCCTTGGCGAGTCGACTCTCCACCATATCCACCTCTCGGACTCACAACCCCACATCTGCAAACATAAAAACAAAGATAGAGTCAACATCCATATACATATAAACATATGCTATGCTATCAAAATAAAAATAAATAAATGCACAAACATACCTCTATGGTCCCAAACCTCTCGAGGAGGCAACACCATGTCCGGGTCATTCCTGAAATCCATCCCACCATATGGTAATCACAGTATAATCTGTGGCATGTGGTGCCACACACATGCCAACGTGGCTGTAAAATAGTGGCCACCCTCTCCCCCTTCGTGCCGTACCAAAAGCTGAGCCCACCCCATCAATCATGGCTCCTGTGGCCCTGCAGGCGGTAGAAACACCCTAAGGCACAACATGGGCACCCTATCCAAAAACCATGCCACAAGGATAGATAAAAAAGAAAACTCACCGGAGTCGGTGGTCCGACACCGGTGTATCTACCCTATCATCTTGGCATGCAACATCAAGCCCCAGGCAAACAAGTCCCCATATAGGACCCTCTACACAATCCCCAGCTGACCACCACTGATCTGATGAGTTGCTAAGGATCCATATATCCTCGCAACCATATCCGCGATGCAATTATGCAAGAGCACATCCATTGCCTCAATGTGGATCATCGAACCTGACATCGGGTTCGGTCCCGTTCAATAATCTCGTGCCAAGTCTATCAAACACACAAACCCTGGCAACTGGGGGTCAACAGGCAGGGTCATTCCCCGAAAGGGGAGCCCCGTAAGAGAATACACATCCTCAACAACTGAGAATGTCATCTTCTCCCCCACACAATGAAGCACTGCATATATATAATTCACATCGATATCATATATTAAAGCAGTACTCTTGTGACCGTATCAGTGGGCAGTCAAAGAACTTGAACAACCTACAAGCTGCCAAGAGTCTTCGAATGCCCAGATCCTCTGTCACCACCTCCCGGAGGTGCTCCCATTATCACTCCCTCCAGTGGACTAGCATGATACACTGATCACCTGCATTCACACATAAACCCTTGGTCAACAATAATCATTTGTCAAAAATATTCAAAAAAAATTCACGCTTTCAAAAAACCCTATAGCTTCGCCTCAAGTGCGCGACTGTCACCCCCATAGGTGCGCACATATGCACGCCTATTCTTTGCACAGTTGCACATCAATGCACAACTGTAGGAGAAAAAGATGCACATCAATGCGCAACTGTCACACCCACATGTGCGCACTCATGCACACATGTTCTCTACACAGTTGCACAACTGTTTGAGAAACAACTGTGCACAGTGTGCAGTTGCAATTCCAACAGGCGCACATCACATGCACACCTGTTTTTCCCACCCACACGCTCCCATGCACGACTGTATTTAGCACAACCACACATCATGTGCGGAAGATGGAATTATACCCGTGTATCTCAGCGCGAGTATCCTTCCTTCTCCCGCACATTAGTGGGCCCACCCCTACAAAATACTCTTGTACGATCATCCATACGATCCCTACCCAAAAATTAGAAACTATCTACTGTGCAAGACGATTGGAACAGTAATCTGACTGTCGCAAATCCTGGATCGATTGGCGAAAACTCCTGTAATCATCAAAACACCTCCAAATGCTCTCGTCAATTCACTATAGCAGCGGGTACAAATGAGGTGGCATTGTGGGCCCCACAACCATATATAGTCCCTTTTTCCAAACTTCCACACTCAGTTATAGGAGCTCAAAGTATTTGTTTCTTGGTCCATCTTCAGCCACAGGATCAGGGTCCTGCCGCCTACATAGTCACATTCCCCGGGTCACCATCTGCACTCGGCGTCGAGGGAGAATTTTTCTCACATCATGTCTAGGTACGCATGCTCATGTTCAAAATTATCAAATAATTGTTATATGTTCTTTATCTTCAGATATTGTTCACGTCGGGTATTCAATTTTAATGTGTGCAGGTACTTGGTCATCACAAACCAACGCAACCCTTTCAGGTATATGATTGACATTGACATGCAATCATTCCCTCTGAATATCAACTGCATCTCCCATTCACACCCTCCGACATCCGCCTTTAGGGTCCCTACATCCGGCTCAACAATAATGTCACCTCCACTGCATTTGGGTACTTTCAACCGGTAGCACTTTCCCCCACATAAGTTATCCCATTCATAGTCTACCTTATCACTTTGACACTCATGCTGCTTTCACCCCCTAGGGTTTGGAGTCCCAATAGTCTTACACATTTCCAAGAATCAACCACATACTCCTCATCATTTTTCTAACTTTCCTAATGGAATGCCAGGTTATCTCATCATGGTTCTCTTTGGACTACACCTCCGTAGTATCATTAACCCTCCATTTCATCCACAATCAGTTTTCCCATCTGCAGATTTCCCTCCATACATTTACCTCATACAGAAACCCACCCATGGCCCCCCCACCCTCCACCAGTTATCCACGCAACTTGCACCCTCACAGGCCAAGCCATCTTTCACCGGGGCACCCATTTCTGTATCTGTACACTCATCCCAAATTATTCTTTATTTATTTGGTAATTCTAAAAAGCCTTTGTTTCCAACATTTAATTAGCTTTTTGTTGTCACCCTTGACAACCTTATTTTTCTGGAAAAGAAACCCATGTCTCCCTTGGTTGGGGCATTCATTGTCCTCTACTCATGTTGACATCATCCATAAACCCTGAGTATCCCACAATCCATGTACCCCCGATCTCTGAGTTTGTCCACTTTGTCACACGTCTGACACAATTTAACTCCATGTCTAGTCATCCCCTTGATGCTAGACATTGTTTCATGGTTGCTTCCAATCATCCTTCAAACATACCCCCAACCACAAGTAGTCTTGAGTCTCATCGCATCTTGACTTCGTTCATGTTCCCTATTAGTTCTTGATCTTATTTAGTGGATTTCATGAAGCCCTTTTCTTCTTGGAGTCACGTCTCCCTTTCTGTCGACATCAACACAGTTTCCAGAAGGGTGTCAATATCTTGACTCTCATTACCTTTACAATGAAGAGTCTCAGATGGCACCGAGAGAACCATCATTGCTCTCTGATGTCGTTGACCCCCATAACATTTGACTTCAACAAAATCTCATGTTACAGTGGGTATTACTATGCGACTATTGTAGTTGTTTTATACCAGTCGAAGACCTCTGAATTTGTCAGGCCATCAATGCCTACGAGTCATCGACACTTTTTACAGGCGTCCTTGCCTCTTTTTCAGAGTGTGTTCACCATCATAATTGTCATCTCCCATTATCAACCCGCTCTGTAGGGCGCTACAATTATCTACATCAGCATACAATTTCAGTTACTGTCTTCCATTTTGAGTTACATGACATGATCATGGGGCATGCCCACCTCATTTGTATACATATTTATTTTCTCTCCCTATAGAAAGGTTTGGGTCCCACAATTTCCCCTCTCCCTTTGACAGATTGCTCTTGCAGTTCCTATCAACACTCTTCCTTACAATAGCACTCTCAGTAGAAGAAACATTGATGTATTTTGTCTATACGTATGCTCCTAACCTCACACATCAGGGGGCATATGTTATCACTGAAATTTCATCTGCAACATTGCATGCAAATGGTTACAAAAATACAACACTACCAAACAACCATTAGTTCACCTGCAACACCAAAAATTCATTTCCAAGAGGTAAAAACTATACAATTGGACAAAAATTGACATGTGCTGAATCACTAAAGGAAGTGTACACACAATGCGCGGGCCAAAGAAGCCCGTAGAGTGCACAATGCGCCATATGCACAACTGTGTATGAGAAAATCCGTGCACTCCTATGAATGACAAATTTTTGGTTCTTATCGGCCCCTCAACCACTTATGGACCAACTCCCAACTTGATTTGACCCTCAGATCTGAGATGAATCTGAATGGGGGGCTGGTTAAGGACCAAAGGGTACCCTAAAGGGCCCCTTGTTCACACCAAGAACCAATTGAATAAATCCTTATATACATGCTATAAATGGAGGCCATGGGTGCACTAAGAATTTAATATTTCTATAGTATTGTTATGCTGCCTCAATCCTCCCTTGAGAATCTTCTTTTCTCCTTGGAGAATTCTAGCAACATTCCAATAGGCCATTCCACTTGCCTCTTGAGGGAATAGGCCTATATTTCTTCGCCATTTTATTTCTTGTTTATCATTATAAAAAGAGATCTCCAATAGGGAACTCAAGAGCCCTCCCAATGAGGAAGAGGGGATCCATAAGTCCTCCTTTCTCTACAGTGTTTTGCCAACTAATATAGTTATCCATTGGTGGAATAATCTTGGTCATTTGGTTGATTGATTTTGGTTCAAAGTTTCTTATGCATTCTAGTTTTATTTATTTAGTTGTTTTTAGTTTATTTACTTGTTTATTTCCCGTGCTTGGATTGTTTAACTCATGCACTAACCTCTGTCTTGTCTAGAAGGCCCAACTAGACTTGTAAGTGCCCTTGTTTTTCTCACCTAACTGACGAAATAAACACAACAATTATTACTGCAGAATGAATGTTAAATGAATGCAAATGATTACAGAATGGTAGATTTGGATATAATGATTTTTTAGAATAATGGATATAATTTGTTTGAGGTAGAAATAATGTCTAACATCCCCACAAAATCCTCCCTTCCAATACTGCATACATCTGGGTCCTGCAGTCACCTGTAAAGTCATCTTGGGTGAGACTGCATTGTGCACTCTATGCGTATTGTTGCCTTTTGGTCTCCAAAAGGGCCGATGGTTTGTAGGTTTTTTTTTGAAACCTAAATAGAACCCAAGTCAACACAAGAAACATCCAACATGCAGATCTATCTCCAAGTGAAATTTTACCATTCATCTTCTTGCAAGAGTTCAAAGCAACTCAACTACATGAATTGGGGATTTCAGTGAGACCATGTTGAACCACATGAAGCAACTCAACTACATGAATTAGGGATTCTGGTAATAACATGTTGAACTACAAGAAGCAACTCAACTACGAGAATTCAATATTCTGGTAATAATTGTTGAACTACAGAAAACAACTCAACTACAAGTATTTTGGATTTTGGTAATTACATGTTGAGCTACAAGGAGCAACTCAACTATAGGAATTTGGGATTCTGGTAATAATGTGTTCACACAACGAGTATTTTTGGAAGGAAATCTGAAATGGTCTTTTTACGTGGTCAAGGTATTGACATGGTCAAAGAAAAATATTGTGGGTTTATACCATAGTATTGATTTTTCTATGGGAAAAAAAACCATGGTAAAATATACGGTAGCTAGTACAAATATTTTACCAAATTGAAGAGTGATAAGTGTGAGAATAATGAAGAAGATGGGGTAAATCTGAGTTAAGGCCAATGAGAAATGGGGGTTATTGATCTCTTCTTGGATCTCAAAAATTTACAGGGTCGAGCTTTGAGATCATTTAATTTTTGGGTTATGAAATTGTAGATATGGAAATCGCTGGTGTACCTCTGCTCTAGAGATAAAAAAATCACAGAAGTATGAAATTGCTTGTTTTGGATTTCAAAATTGCAGAGGTGTATTTCTATTGAGCTCTAATGGTGTGGAGGAATATTTTATCATTGATTCAATACCTAAATAAAATAGAGAGAAGAAAATCCAAGGGCATAATGTGGAAAAGGAATACGAAGTGTTGAATCAAGGGATGCGTTATGATACAAACTACATAAGGGTTTTTGAATATTTTATACAAAATGCAGAAGGGTTTCTAAACCTAAATTGCAATGTGAAAGGTATGTGATTTAGCTCGGAATATATACTATTCTTGAAATTGAAAGATGCAAATCTCAATGATTGTAATTAAGTAATTTTGTAATGTTGTGAGGTGTGAGGAATGACTCTGTTTTGGGAGATTTGAGAAGTGTGTAAAACATCTATGTTGTGAGAAGGTTTGAGAGAATGAATATTTCAATGGCCATATGCAAAGAAGCAGATCTTTTATGTAAATATAAAATAGAGTACGTGCATATTATATGCCAATCTAGAAAATCCTTGAGAACCATGTGACTTATACACGAATAACAACTACAATAATAAGTGAGCTACAGGAATATCAACTACAAATATAGAAAAGCTACAAGAATATAAAACCGAGGAAATCAGAGTGTTGGAAATCAGATTGCAGAAGATCAGAGTGCTAGAAATCAGACTGTAGGAAATTAGAGTGCAGAATGGGTAGCTAAGTTTCTAGATCAGAGTGTTAAATATCATATTGCAATGATAAGACTAAAAATATGATAATATTAGAAACATATATTATTAAGGGGATTGGAGTCTCATGCAAGTGGGTTCTTGCAAATAATTAAGAGGGGATCAGTGTCTCCTATAAGTGGGTGCTTTCAAAACATTGAAAGGGGATATGTGTCTCCAACAAGTTGATGCTTGCATATTGTAAGTGGGTTCTTATATATAGGATTGGTGTCCTTCATCCTCATAATAGGTTGGCTCCTGACAAGTTGGTGCTTGCAAACTGTAAGTGGGTTCTTATAGTGAGGATTGGTGTCCTTATATTCTCAAAAGATTGGATTCTGTCAAGTTGGTGCTTGAAAAGTTGTAAGTGGGTGCTTACTACAGGGATTGGTGTCCCTCACAAGTTGAATCTTGTAAATAATGTAACACTTGATTAAAATAAGAAGAGTGTTCCATGGTTTTCTCCCTTATTGGGGTTCCACGTAAAATATCTGTGTACTATGTATTTGTGTTATGTCTAACTCTCTGCATTGCTTATGATTGACTATGTGATGATAAGTTAAGGTGGTAAAAATAAAAAGTGGTTAAAATCTGTCCAATTCTGATTCACCCCCCCTATGAGTATTGTTGAATATTCCAACAATTGGTATCTAAGTGAGGTTCCTTTAGGAACAATCTAACCAATCGAAGGTGATTCGTTGTAGCACAGATGGATTGGATGGAAGTTCATTCATTCTATGGAACAAAATATGCTATATGGAGTATAAGAATGAAGAAATATATGCAAGAACTATGATATGATATATTGTGCGTAGTCGAAAATGGTTACACAACTCCATAAACCCGAACAAAAGGAGAATCTGCAAATAAGTTACATAAAAGAAATGCAAGAGCATTGAATGCAATTTTGAGTGGTTTATTAGAATCTGAGAAGGAAAAAGTGGGACAATGCACATACTCTAAAGAACTTTGGGAAAAGATACAAAATGCTTACTCAGAATCATCCCTCCTCTCAATCATGGAAGCAAAGAATGTTGATCAAGAGTATGAAGATGATGACAAGGAAGATCCATAAAAAGGAGTAGCCTCAAAGGAGATAAATGAGAACCAACACATGCCTAATGAACATGTAGCTGAATTTGATGAAGAAGTCAACTGCTTATCTGATGAAGGTGATGTAACTAATAAATAAGAAGTTCTGTTCATAACACAAAATGATAATGAAATCAAATTTTTTGAAAATGAAGAAGACTCTGAAACTAAAGAAAAAGTTTATCCGCAAAAAGAACATATTTGTGATGAAATCACAAAGCTCAGAAGATAGAACGAGTCTCTAAAGGAACAAATGAAAAAATATCAATAAAAAAATAATAATTCAAAAAAATAAATGTCACTCAACATTAAAAAATAAAAAAATGATCATCATTGAACTAAAGACTTATCTAGAAGAAAAGGAAGAAAAGCTTGAGAAATATGAAGAAAAAATTACCTCTCCAAGAGAAGAATTAGAAAGGACAGTTACATACTTGAATATAAATATGAAGTTTAAAAAGAGTACTACAATATTAGATGAAATTCTCATCTATCAAAGGTCACCGTTGATCAAAATAAGTCTAGTTTATGACAACAATCAGAACACTCTTGAAGAGAATGAAAGCTCCAAGTCAATTGAGGAGAAGGATGAAATCAATACAAATGAAATCAATGCAAATGTTCTTAAAATCCTAAAATGTACTGAAGACAATAACATGAAAAGAAAGTACAATCATCCAAGTTTTGACATGGATAATCTTAAAAGAATTGTGACTCCAAAGAGACAATTTACTACCAGGTATCAAAATTTCTTTTTTGGCTATTGTTTCTCTTGTAATAATTTTGGGCATAGAGAAATAGATTGTAAATTCCATGCAAGAAATGATCATGTAATAAAAAGAAGATCCAAGAATGTCTACGTGGACAAGAAAAACATAACACTCCATAAAGATGTTGATAGAAATATTGAATGTTGAAAATGCAACAATTCTGGGCATATTGCAAGATTTTACACCTATGTAGTCTATTACAAATGCAACAACTTTGGTCAAAAATCTCAGAATTTCAAAAGAAAAAAAGTATGGAGGAGGAAATCAAAAAATCATAATAAGTATGAGGAAAAATGCCAGCTAGCCTTGTATTCCCAAAACAGAGAAAGGAGTACCATTGCCAAACTAAAGAAAGAAAAGTACGTAAAAGTGTGGAGGAGTAAATTAGAAGATCAAAAGAAGGAAGAATGTGACCCAACAACATATGTTGACACTGGATATTTAAGTCACAAGACATGGAACCAGATCAAGTATCTCCTCCTGAAGAAAGACAACGAAGAAAGTGTAATGTTTGAAACGAAGGGTTCTCTTACAATTGATGACAAAACAAAAAATGTTCTGTATATTAAAGATGTGAAAAATATTCCTCTATGTCCTAACAATTGATTATTAAATCTGCAGAATGAGGAAGACCTAAAAAATGAGGTGGAGTTAGGCGTAGAATATATGATGGAGGATGCAATAGATAATGTTTAGTATGTTCATAAGAGAGATGAATTGACAAAGCTAGAAAATTGCTACTACAAAAATAGTGAGAATGATTATGATGATAATGAATATATTATAATATGAAAATGATGATGGAGGTTCACATTATGATGACAAGAATGGGACAACACAATTCCATGAAAAGAGATCCAAATCGAATGTATATACAAATGATGTAGATGGACATCAACTTTAGAAGATAATCTCACAAACTCTTAAGCAACAAGAAGATATTCACTACACTGGAACATGCCAGGAAGTATACTATTTAGGAGAGCTGTTAGTGAAGACTTAGTGGATGAAATCATGACAAGATTGTGCAAAAATGAGATTGAAGACCTGAAGTTTCCCTGGCAAGTTTGGAGGAAGTCAAGCTGGAAATGAATTGTTTGAAATATGTAAGAGCAATGTAAACATATTTAATGGAAACCTTTGTCGAAGGAAGTTTATGACAAAAGTTTTGGAGGATAATGGATTTTTTAGGACATCTATCACAATATATTTATCTGCACATTTTGACCAGCAGATTGGTGCAAATATAAATTATTTAATGTCTTATTATACAAGATTTTTGGGGGATCCCGTAGATGATAATATTCAGAAATTATATTATAGATTGATAGGGTTTATGTACAACATTATGGTAACAAGAATTATGATGGAGATTAGTATGTGTTGGTAAACATTTTAGGGAAGACCTGCACAAGAAAAACAAGAGTCTTGTAGCAGCATTTGGGACAACATCATGGTTCTAGTCCTACGGCTAAATCTCTAATAGAAATCTTGGTGGTTACTTAACTCCTCTCCGATTTCTTATCAGTCCTATAGAGAAACCTTTAATAACAACAATGTGAGATGCTTCCATAACTCAACAACCATAATATGGTACAAACAATTTTTTGTTTCCAGTAGTTAGGTCATTCTTGGATACATTGATTAGAAGTTAAAAACAATGGAAAAAAGTGTAACCATAAAAAAATGGATAATTTAATGCATCCGATTTATCAGTAGTTGATGGAAATTTCTTTCACAACAACATGGACATTTCTTGAAAAACAACAACCCATTCATTTTTGAGAAGTATATTGTGATAAAATGTTGAAGGCAACAAATCCTATGATTTGTGAGTCGCTCAACAATTTTTTTTCATGTTGACAGGTGGCAACATCCCTCATAAATCTATAATGCTAGTTGAATACGAAGATATGATTAATATAAATGATACATTACATGTCTTTTAATAAGAGGAACAAGCTCATACAAGTGATGGTGACCATGATGATCATTGAAATACTGCACAATCTGGCTGAATCAAGTTGACGTTCTCTTTACAAATGCAATTCCAAAGACAAGGAATGAAGAACAAGAGGTTTAATGAAAGTTTAATGAAGAAACACTATCAAAGGAGAAGAGTGACCATAAATCAAATAAGTCTAGACAATTACAACAAGAACATACAATACATTCATAGGGGGAGAAAGTTCAAAAAAATACAAAAGAAAGCACAATCGAAGGGGGAGAAACACAAAAAAAGGAACTATGTATATGGAAATGAAGCATAAATATAGGGGGAGCAATTTCAGAAAGGAAGAGAAGGTAGGACAATCAAAGGGGGAGAATTCCCTATTTTTAAAAAAGGTGTGCACATTCAATAAGAGTGTCCCTTTTGTCATTGGTTTCAAAGGGGGAGAGTAATAGTAAAACCATGTGGTTTAAGAAGTACAGTGACATAGGGAGTAGCTCAATAGTAGAATACATAAGTATTTCCGACAAGGGAGCAGTCTGGTAAATCAATTTTTGGTTTTACTAGGTTGCCATCAATGAAAAAGGGGGAGATTGTTGAGAAAGTGTTGTCATTGATGTCAAAGTGGATGTGGGTGTGACAATGATGTGTCATTGATGTGAAAGTGACTGTTGATGTGGTAGTATTGATGAAGTGTTATTGAAGTCATTTGTTGATTGATGTGCAACTTTCAAAGAGTTCCCGAAGCATTATAGTTGCTAATATCTTTTCCAACAGGAGTGAGAGAAGGACAAGAAATATCAACACATGAGGATCTCACTCCAAGTGGAAGTTTACCATTCATCTTCCTGGAAGAATTTAGAGAAACTCAACTATAGGATTTGCGGATTTTGACAATAACATGTTGAACTATAGGAAGCAATTCAACTACAGGAATTACAGATTCCAGTAATAACATGTTGAACTATAGGAAGAAACTAAACTATAGGAATTCAAGATTTTGTTAATAAATTTGAATTACAGGAAGCAACTCAACTACAAGAATTCAACATTTTGTGTTTTGAGCTACATGAAGCAACTCAACTACAAGAATTCAAGATTTTGGTAATAATGTGTTCACTCAATGAGTATTTTGGAAGGCAATGTGAAATGGTCTTTTGACATCGTCAAGGTCTTGACATGGTCAAAGAAAAATGCTGTGGGTTTATACCATAATATTTATTTTTCTATGGGAAACAAAACCATGGTAAAAACTACAGGATCTAGTATAAATATTTTATTAAATTGAAAAGTGAGAAGTGTGAGAAGAATGAAGAAGATGTAGTAAATCTGAGTTAAGGCCAATGAGCAATGGGGATGATTGATCTCTTTATGGAGATAAAAAATTTACAGGTTCGAGCTTTGAGACTATTTTGTTTTTGGGTTCTGAAATTGCAGACCTAGAAATCGCTAGTGTACCTTCGCTCTAGATATCTGGAAATCATAGAAGTATGAAATTACCTATTTGGGATTTAAAAATCTGTAACACACCCGACCCCTAGATATTATTTTAAGGGGTGGGGCATCTAAATTTTGGTTTTCGTAACTATCTCAAGTCCTGATTCCAGGATCTCCATTGGCTACTGCTCCCCATGAGCTTTCTAACATTCACCACCACACTAAAATATGAGCTCTGGTCTGCAATTTATTGCCTCTCGAAGTTACCCGACCGTTATTAGTTGGGGTCTTTGGTGTTCAGCATTGAGCACCCCTTTTTATTACTCCTTGAAGATCCAAAATCTTTCCACGTGACCTTGGCATGTCAACGACCGGGTTTTGCATTGAATGTCCCTTCTCAGCCTTCACAGTCAGCAACCGACAACCGACGTCCTACGTTTTCGACGTTTTGACGATCGACGATCGACGATCATTTTTGAACGTTCGATGTTCGATGATCGACGATCAACGTTGATGATTCCTTTACCATACTATGCCCAAATATTCTGAAATCCTGAAGTTATCTAGACTCCCAGAATCTTGAAATCTCACCACGTAGTCTTGAGCCTTCGACGATTGACGTTTGGTGTTTTACGTTGAGTGTTCCTATATTGTACCATGCCCCAAATCTTTCGAACTCCCAAAGTTATCCAAACTCCCGGAGTCTCGAACATGTCACGAACCACGTTGGCCAGGTGGGAATGAACCAGAAACTGACACGTGACGAGGGCCAGGGGTGACACATGTCCATAATAGGGGTGACATGTGTCACACTCTAATAGGTATAAGGAGTTTGTGAATCATCCATATATGGGTGACACATGGCACACATAATGTGGGTCCACATCACCTTGAATGACGTTAGGATTCCACGTCATATTGGACTGATAGTTTCCCAGCCCTTCAATCTCATGGTTAGTAAGAGTCCACGTAGTCCTCAGATCCATGACCTCCATTAATTCAGGGTTTTGAACTTTGCAACTCCTCATGTTGTAAATCCTATGAAGAATCAAGTCTCCAGACTCTTGGGTCTAGTGCCAAATGTCCTATACCTATCAACGGCTGAGATTCACTTCACTGTTCTCAACCTCGAGAGTTTTCACACCTTGAAAACTCTTGGCCAAGATCCTCCATAGTACCAAGTCTCCGGACTCTCGAATATAGCTCCAAGTATCCTCTCATCCAATGACTGTAGTTCAACAGACAATATTTGACATGGGAGTTTCGGATTGTAACTTCCAACTTCCTCTCCGGACCATGTCAGATCTATCGCCACGTTTACCTAGCATTCATGGTTAGGTTTTGCTATGGCTTGGAGAGATTTGGGGAAAATCGTGCGTCCCTATACCACCGAATACCCAAACTTCTAGATAGTCGTTGATCTGTGGACTTGTTTCCCTCCACTTTCAACGGTCCCAATGAACTTCACAAATCTGAAATTCTGGAGTTTAGGTGCTAGATCACTCCTATTCTCCCGAAGTAGCACTTCGCCGAAGCACTTAACGCTACCCTTCATAAGTCCGATCTAACGGCTGAGAGATCTTTCCACTGGATCCCTGGATCTATGACCCTCATCAATTCGCGACTTCGGTCTTCGACTATTTTTGAGGATTGTGGAATCATAAGTTCCGAACTCTCGAAGCCAAAAGGGCTAGCTCCTTTCGGACTAGCGCAAGGTTTCCAAACCCTGTTCACATGGGTCATTTGGAAATTCTCGTGGGCTAAGCGCTAATCCTTTTAGCAGAAAATGGGTTAAGAACATGGGCATGAGCCCTTAGTCATATGGGTGGATAGTCCAAAGGGATATCCCTTCTCCCACATGGTTGAAATTGAAAGTACCGCTAAGGAAAACTCAAAGGATCGTCATGACTTAGACGTTTTAGTTAATCCTACCCCGACTCTCCTGCAAATTCACATCCCATGAATCTCTAGCAACTTGACCGAGATAAATCAAAGGACATATAGATATAAAAGTTTACAGAAGAAAATGAGAATTTCTAGTAACTATTCAAATACTAAAAGACTTAACCATAAACATAGACATTCCATCATCACATCCAATATATATACACAGAGTATGATAATACTTATCAGAAATGGAAAATGTGAAGCGAATGCTGAAAGGGGTGCATGTTTCCTCCCAACCATAGGCATAGCCACTCCCGATAGATTTACCGTTGGCCACCCCTAAGCTAAACCATGATTCTCTGAGAGCGATTCTTTCTCCTTGCTCCACAACAGTTAGGGATGAAGGTTACTCTCTTCCTCCCACAGAAAATTGGCAACCGGTTTCCTCTACTCCAAGCAAGGAGGTCTACACAAGTACTTCCTCAGTCACTCATCATCCTCTTTTATAATTTTGTAGTGAAACCCTACCCATGGCTTCTTACACCCAAAACGAGCTTGCTTCTCAGTTTTTCGCTCAACTCCAGAGTCGAAAACACGCTTCTCTTCTCTTCTTCATATTGTTCTCTCTGTTAGCACTCTGTAATTTTCCCAAGGCTGAAAGGCAATCACAGAGGCAACATCAATACCGCTTCGAGTCTTGGATCTAGCCCTCCAAGACTCAGAGAGGGATCTCTCTGTCTGATGTAGCTTTGTTTGCAAAAATATTAGGCTAGTTATGAAGAACAAGGGTTTGTTGTAAAGGGTTTTTAAAGTTGGTTGAGACAAACTGCACATCCATTGGGCTATGGGGTCTGTAATTAATAAAATCTGAGATACAACCAGAAACACTGAAGAAATCCTTC
>ML776958.1:86089-118299 GCA_009831015.1 Picea engelmannii | reverse complement strand
CGGGTAGTGGAGGTAGGTGGGGTAAGGGTGACGTAAGGTGAGGGGACGTGAGTGGAGGTAGGTGGGGTAGGAGAAATGGCAAAGGGGAATGTGAGGTACGTGGTGAGTGGGAGGGGGTGTATGGGGTAGAGGGTACGTAGGTTAGGACTTAGGTTAATTTGTTTTTTAATTTTAATTTTATTTTTTTTGTTTTATGTTTTATGTTCTATTTTTTCTTTTGTAATTTGTTTTATTATTTAATGTTTTGGTTTTATTATATTATATTTTTAATTTTTTATGTATTTTATTACTTTTTGTATTTTTTTTTAATGTTTTTTTGAATGTTTTTAATATTTTGTGTTTATTCAATTTTTTATAATTGTTTTATATATGTTTTATATTTTATATTTTGTTTTTAAATTTAATTGTTTATTTAAATTTAAAACTAACCCTAACTTCTAACTTAGATGTTAACCTAGGTACTAACCTAGTTAATAATTACTTAATTAATAATTAATTAATGATTAATTAATGATTAATTAATGATTAAATAGTCATTTATTAATTAATTTTAACCTAGATTAACCTTACTGCTAACTCTTTTGTTCATCCTAAGTCCATTTATGCAGGGATGGAAAGCGGGAAAAATTGGTCAAAGGGGCAACATGACAAGGGAGTGAGGGCACAGCGTGGGTGAAGCATGCAGCAGGGTGATGGAGGATTGAGCGACAAGAATGGAGGGAGGACGCGGAATCACCTGAGCCAGACTTCATCATCACGAGAGAAAACGCCAAATCAACAGTCGAAGAATCGACTTGCCTATAATTATAGGACCCTAACATGAGGCTCCACCTGGGGATGGCAGCTTCTTTCAGGAGGTGTCAAGAACCACAGACTTCTGAACATGCAGACCAGAGCTTTATCCATTGGGCTGATCCCAAAACCTTATTCTGGCACCTGTACTTGTTTTGACCTTGCAACTGAAATAAAATCAAATGAACGCTGCTGAAAAAGAGATGCTCATAATGCTGAGCTTATTCATTTTCCTACCTACCTACCCTACTGCAATCATTTCCCAGCTAGGTAATGGAAAAATGCCAATGGAGCCAATCCAACAGTTGATTTAGTGGCTCTGTTCTTTCACTATCCGTGATGAAACTCAGAAATGAGTCTGTTACTCGTGCTTGAGAATAACTTCCACCCTGCTTTCCCTTGCATAAGATTTGATCAACCCAAACAATAGGAAAAAAATCAGCAACAGAAAAATATCCTGTATTAAAAAATTTCTCCATATAGGCAGCTACATGATCAATATAGGTTTGGCCCATATTTTGGTTTTCGACCTCAAACAACTCAACATCAAGAATCGATTTTTCAGCTATGCATTCTGTGTATCCCAACACTTCCTCATATGACTGTGGATGCTCTGATGGTTTGTGGAATGATGCCTCTGCTGCAGAAGACAAAGAATCTGATTGCCTGACCATGTCAATATCATAACAACGTTTTATTTCATGACTGGAGAATGAGTAATAATTTTGGCCACACAGACCATCCAACTGATCGGCTATTGGATCCTGAAAGGAATGACAAGACTGTTGCATTGACTCAAATGAAATTTCCTGCTTGTTTCTGTATTCATCCCTCAACACTTGTCCAAGAGTCTCCTTCAAAAATTGAAATGATTTAAAACATAATTTGCCTTAGGCTCTAAGTTTTCATCAGGAATTTGAAAATTGAAGGAGGGAAACTGCTGCGATTCTGGTTTTAGAACAACCTCCATATCCTTAATGATATCATCAATTGATTGGTCATAGGAAATTTTGTCTCTACTGCTCACAACTGACCTAGAGTTCCTTTTCAGAAATTGACAAGATGAGCAACATAAGGGCAAAGTGTCTTCACTTACTTTGATATTTTCTGTCTCTTCCCCATCGCTGTCATGACTGTTGTGCAAGGGCTGATTGTCACATCTGAATGGTAAATGATCTTCTTCCTGCCAATGACATGCTGTTGGTTCTTCGGAACAGTCAACCTCTGTTTCAGCTTCATGATCATCATCATACTCATCCCACTTGGGTGGACAATCCAAGTAAGGAATGTCGTCAAACATGCACATCATATCAGCTAGTTGTTCCTCTGCGAGTTGAGATGGAGCTTCATCTTTGACTGTGCCGTGAATTGAATACATGAACGAATCATCATTCAAACCATGGTATCCAGGATGAGCAGAAACATGTTTGGGAAATGTGGCACTTGCTTTCTCTGAAATCAAGGGACCATGATGTCTTTGGACAACAAGCTCCTCTTGCCTATTGATCCTTTGCATCATCTTTTCCATGGCACTGACCAAAATCTCCCATTTAGCTTCTGATGACTTCAGCTGCTCCATTTCTTTATCCTTCAACTGTGACCTCTTGATCAACAAGTTGGTCTCCACATCAACTGCAATTCTCTGCATTTCTTCCAGGCTTGTAGTGTTCCTTTCTCTTAACTGAAATGCCATCTCAGGATCAAAGGCATCTGGGTAATGCAAGTGAGCAGATCCTGGGGGTGGCCTTATATCAGCAGGTATAGCATGATATGCCTGATTGAATCTGGCTGAAAACTGATGCACTGTCTCCCCTGGCTTTCTTTTCAAGTTCTCATACTCTTCTAGGATAAGGAAAACATTTACCCTGATTACCCACCTATCCAAGAAAACTTGCATGAACTGCTGAAAATTTCTGATGCTTGCAGCTGACAGATTTCTAAACCAATATTTGACTCTACCTCCCAGAGACAGGGCAAACATTCTGATGTAGACATCATCATCTTCAACCTCATAAAGGTCAAGGAAATCTTCAAGGTTTTGAACATGCTTTTCAGCAGTGATCTCCTCATTTTCTCCATCAAACCTAGGCAGATTATTAATGTAATTGACAGGGAAGTCATGGAGAATAGGAGGTAACTCTAGAGGCTTGTATCTGTCTGGGACTTGTGCAAGCACAGGAGATGAAGCAAGGGAGTGAAAAACATCCAGAGGTTTAGCAGGAGCAGGAGACAAAGCAGGAGGCTTATGTCTTACTGGGGTTTCTACAAGTGCATCTGGGATGTGCACAGGTGCATGAGCATGTACATAATCTACAATTGTGGGTATGATCTCTTGAGACTCATCAATTGACTGATGGTCAAAGTGATCTTCATCAATATACTTCTGACCAGGCTTAGAAAAAGACAAGACATGATTGCAAATAAAACCAAATATGTGTTGAATGCAATTTGAGCTTGAATACTTGGTCTTTCTAGGCTGCTTGGTCATGCTTCAGGTTCTTCCTCCAGTGAAGTCTTCAAGCTGGCACTGTCTGGAGCTGATTGGAGTCACCAGGTGAATGATCTCAACCTTCTTGTGTCTGGTCACTGTTCACCATCAGTGATCAGAGCTGGAGCTTGAAGTGTACTACTGGGAAAAGCTCCCCAGTGGAGTCGCCATTCTGTTAGCACTCTGTAATTTGACCAAGGCTGAAAGGCAATCACAGAGGAAACATCAATACCGCTTCGAGTCTTGGATCTAGCCCTCCAAGACTCAGAGAGGGATCTCATTGTCTGATGTAGCTTGGTTTACAAAAATATTAGGCTAGTTATGAAGAACAAGGGTTTGTTGTAAAGGGATTTTAAAGTTGGTTGAGACAAACTGCACATCCATTGGGCTATGGGGTCTGTAATTAATAAAATATGAGATACAACCAGAAACGATGAAGAAATCCTTCACAAGGCGAGATAACACACTCACTGGATCTTTAATAGTTTAAAATATGATCAGAAGAAAAGAGAAGGAAATAACTCCAACCAACAAGCACTTAAGAATCTCTTGATTGAAGATATTCAGAAGATGAACATTCAAATCTTTAGAATCGGAAACAGGGTATCGGAGATAAATCCTGAGACATAACGCTATTCATAAAGATTAGTTTCAGAAAAAGGAGATGATTACAGAGCGAGAAAACATTCAACTGAGAAAATCACATCACCAGTAAACATGCACAGGAATCCTGTAAAGTGCCTCTCTTTCATTAATGGCAGATCTCATAAAAAATGTTACAGCTCGATAGCCACAGGGCGTAAAGATCCAACCATTTTACATTAAAATCATCTCAATAAATAGTATAGGTCTCCTCCATAATTTTCGAGAGTCGGTTCAACTGCCTCGGCCCAAAATAGCCACCACTCCTAGAAAATTCAGAGTTTTATGCCATAAAAAATGGACCGTTTTTATGCAAAAAAGGGGTCCGTTCATACGTGATTCTCTCTTCAAATATGAAACCTGGGAAAAAAATGAAAGAGGTTATTGTATATGGAAATGTTTTGGCCAAAAACCTCTCTTAGTTTCGCAAAATTCGTTCCCAGCTGGCCATGACAGTTCCTGCAAAATCGGGACTGAAACGGAAAATTCAAAATATGAAAAAAATAGGCCTCGAAGATGTCTTCGTCTCTCCCGTCTCGTAGCTCTGTTGTAAAAACTGAAAAAGGGTTTTGTTCCTCAGCCCGTGTTGACGAAAAACCTCTCTCGGATTTTTAAAATCCGTCTCCGTTTGCTCAAAAATCGGTCTGGAAGATGACAAGGTAAAATGGGCAAAAATTGGCAAACATGAGGGAAAATGGTTTTTTGGCGGGAAAAAATTCCGGACCCCCCCCCTCGTTAAACGTAGACCGCCTGGGGGGGTCCGGAATTGAACCTGGGCCGTGGATCTCGGTGATCAAATCCGGGCCGTTGGAATTTGCATGGGTTTTTAATTTAAATTCCGGACCCCCCTCCGGGTTAAATGTCGAACTCACGGGGGGGTCCGGAATTGTATATAGTGCGTGGATTATTTTGGTCGTGGGATTGAATGGTTTAAATACATGAGATGTACATGGTGTATAGTGTAGTGGGGTATAGTGTAGTGGGAAGTGACGTGGGAGACGGGTAGTGGAGGTAGGTGGGGTAAGGGTGACGTAAGGTGAGGGGACGTGAGTGGAGGTAGGTGGGGTAGGAGAAATGGCAAAGGGGAATGTGAGGTACGTGGTGAGTGGGAGGGGGTGTATGGGGTAGAGGGTACGTAGGTTTGGACTTAGGTTAATTTGTTTTTTAATTTTAATTTTAATTTTTTTGTTTTATGTTTTATGTTTTATGTTCTATTTTTTCTTTTGTAATTTGTTTTATTATTTAATGTTTTGGTTTTATTATATTATATTTTTAATTTTTTTATGTATTTTATTACTTTTTGTATTTTTTTGAATGTTTTTAATATTTTGTGTTTATTCAATTTTTTATAATTGTTTTATATATGTTTTATATTTTTTATTTTGTTTTTAAATTTAATTGTTTATTTAAATTTAAAACTAACCCTAACTTCTAACTTAGATGCTAACCTAGGTACTAACCTAGTTAATAATTAATTAATTAATAATTAATTAATTAATGATTAATTAATTATTAAATAGTCATTTATTAATTAATTTTAACTTAGATTAACCTTATTGCTAACTCTTTTGTTCATCCTAAGTCCATTTATGCAGGGATGGAAGGCGGGAAAAATTGGTCAAAGGAGCAACATGACAAGGGAGCGAGGGTGCAGCGTGGGTGAAGCATGCAGCAGGGTGATGGAGGATTGAGCGAAAAGAATGGAGGGAGGACGCGGAATCACCTGAGCCAGACTTCATCATCACGAGAGAAAACGCCAAATCAACAGTCGAAGAATCGACTCGCCTATAATTATAGGACCCTAACACTCTCTACTCTACTTCCTTGTAGTTCTATCTCTATCCCCCGAATTACCTCTTTTATTGCCTTCCTTAGCAAGGTTGCATGGGTTCAAATCCCCAATTCGTGGTCAGGCTTGGAAGCCTTATAGATGGGTACCTTTCCCCATCTCCTCATTAACACTTGAGTATGGCCTTCCAACTACCAACCTGACTGTTAATTCATTTCTAGGTCAGAGGACTGTTGAGAAATTACACCCAGTAGGTACTGGTTTGGTGAGCGTCATCTCAACCATTCTTGGTTTCCCTCACCATCTCTCTCATAAAACCCATGGTCTATCTTGGAGAAATCCCCCCTTTCAACAATGGTGCAACACATATCCAATTTCTATTAATAACAAAAAAATATTAACACATATTTAGTCCGCCATAGTCTCTTGGAAAATTATATTTATATTTACAAATTGGGGGAAATAGGGGTATTACAATCCCCTACCCCTTAAAGGAACATTGTCCTCGTTGTTCTATTTTCCGATGTGCTCTATATGTACAAAAGTAAACAAAAATGGTTATGTCTGTCTCATGGCATCCTCCATTTCTCATGTAGCCTCATCTGGGCCAAATTGTTTCCACTGCACCTTGACCTGTGTAATGGTTTTGTTCCTGAGTGGAGTTTCCTTCCTGTCTATTATGCATTGAGGTTCTGGTAGGAATTATCCCTCGGGTTCCACATGAATCACAGACTAGTCAATAATATGATTTGAATCATGTGCATACTTCTTTAATAAAGAAACATGGGAAACATTATGTTCCTTCATCGTGGGAGGAAGTGCTAGGCAATAGGCTACTGGTCCCACTCTATCCAAAACTTCAAAGGGTCCAAAATACCAAGGTGCCACCTTGGCACAAGATCCCATCCTCAAAGAGATTTTCCTGGGTCTAACTCAGAGATACACATGATCCCCTTCTTTGAACTCTCTAGGGGTCCTTTTCATGTATGCATAGCTCTTTTTTCTATACTGGGCTATATTCATATTTTGTTTGATATGAATTACTTATTGTTCCATTTACTTTAGCATATCTGGCCCGATTGCAACTCTGTCTATTGGGTTTTTCCAACTGATTATAATGTTACATTGTCTTCCATAGAGGGATTTAAAAGGGATCATTTTTAATGACACTTGATAGCCATTGCTATAGGAAAAATCTACCAGTGTAGGTAGTCCTCCCACTTCTTGGGTTGATGCATTACATGCATCCTCATCATATATTCTAATATTTGGTTTAACCTCTTTGTCTGCTCATTATTTTGAGGGTGATAGCCTATACTAAAGAGAAATTTTGTTTCAAAACCAACAAACAGATATTTCCAAAATTTTGAAGTAAATTTTGTATCTCTGTCAGATATAATTTCCTTTGTCATGCCATGCATTCTAAATATCTCTTTCATGAAAATGATGGAAATATATATTTCCTTTCAAGTTGACTTGACAGGTATGAAGTGATCAAGCTTGCTCAGTTTGTCCACAACTACCATGATGGCATCGTTCTGTTTGGTTGATCTTGGTAATCCTATGATGAAATCTATGGAGATGGTTTCCCATTTCCATTCGGGAATTGGTAGGGGTTGCAACAACCATGTTGGGTGTTGGTGCTCTTCCTTGACTTGTTGACAATATAGACACTTATTTAAGTAATCAACTATGTCCTTTTTCAGTCTGGGCCAATAAAATAGTTTCCTAGTAGTCGTGATCATTTTCTAATAACCTGGATGGCCAATATATGGTATTTTGTGTAGTTCATCCATTATGAACCTCTTCAAGTCGTCAAAATTTGGAATATACAATATTCCCTTGTAATTCAATAGACCATCATTAAGCATCTGATAGCCTTCGTACTTCATCCTTGTGGGCTCTTGCTTTAGGTATGATGTCACGGTCTTGAAAAATGCATCTGTTTCTTGTGTTGTTTCGACCCTCTCTTTGATATCTGATTCAATGGTGCTTACAACTTCCAAGTGAACTATTTTCATACTTCTACTAAGGGCATCAACCACCCTATTTTCCTTTCCTTTGCTATGTTTGATCTCAAAATCAAACTCACTAAGGAGAGCCATCCACCTAACTTGTCTCACATTGAGTTTTGCTTGGTCAAACAAATACCTTAACCCACTATGGTCCGTCATAAGTACAAATCTTCTACCTAAAAGGTAATGCCTCCACATTTTTAAGGCATGCACTATGGAAGCCAATTCCATATCACGGGTCACATAATTTACTTCATGCTCATTCAATTTTCTGGATTCATAGCAAATAACATGTCCTTCTTGCATAAGGAATCCTCCAAGACCTTCCTTGCAGGCATTTGTACACACAAGAAAGTCCTTGTTTGGGTCTGCAATCTTCAGTACATGCACATTGGTTAGAAGGTATTTCATCTCTTGAAATATTTCTTCACGTTCTAATGTGCAAATGAATTTAACCCCCTTTTTTTTGAAGGGAGGTGATTGGGAAACCAATCTTGGAGAATCCCTTTATGAAGCTCCTAAGTATCCTGCTAGGCCCATAAAGGATCTGATATTAGATACATCCTTTGGGGTAGGAAAATCCATGATGGATTTAATCTTGTCAGGATCAACTGTCACTCCTTCCTTAGAAATAACATGGCCTAAGTAATGGACTTGTTTCTAGAAAAAGTCACACTTACCAAGCTTAGCATAGAGCTGATGTTCTCTTAGTACTTGGAGTAATAGCTTGAGATGTTCTTCATGTTCTTCCCTATTCTCTGAATACATTAGGATATCATCAATGAAAACCAACACAAACCTATCCAAGAACTTTTTGAATACGTTATTCATTAAGAACATAAAAGTGGTTGGTGCATTGGTAAGCCCAAATGGCACCACCACAAATTCATAGTGACCATATATTGTCCTAAAGGCTGTCATGTGGATGTATTCATCTTTAATTCGGACATGATGGTATCGAAACCTCAATTCAATCTTGGAGAAGATTTCAACACCCCTTAATTATTCAAACAAGTCATCGATCCTTGGCAAGGGATACTTATTCTTGATGGTCATCTTATTGAGTTGTCTATAATCTATGCATAATCTGAGTGTGCCATCTTTATTTTTCACAAACAAGGCCGATGATCCCCATGGGGACACACTAGGATGAATGTATACTTTGCACCACATCTCCTTCAGCTGTAGTTTGAGCTCAACTAGCTCTAGTGTACTCATTCTATAGGGTGTTCTAGACATTGGCACCGCTCCTGGTACAAGTTCTATTGAAAAGTCAATATCCATTCTTGGAGGTAGACATGGTACCTCTTTTAGGAATACATATTTATATTCTCTTAATAAGGGATGGTCCTCTAGGAAAGGTTTGTCATTCTCAACAAAGTTTAGTACTTGTATTGCATACAAGGGACATCCATTTCTGCAATACTTCTTCACTTGGAGGGATGATATTTGTCTCATTGAGAGTGGCTTTTGAATCCCTTGTAGGGTTACCCTTCTTCCTTCTTCATTTTCACACCCCAAAGTTTTATTTTAACAGTCCAACTTGGTTTTTTGGGCAGCCAACTAGTCCATGCCAATCAACAAGTTATATGATCCTAAAGGAAGTATGTTTAGGTTCACTTGGGTGGGCAACTAACTTATAGCGAATTGGCATGCTGATATGACCTATGTTACTTTTCTTTTGTTTCTAGTGGCTAGTTGTAACATGCATGATTTAACATGTTTAACTTGTTGCAATTTACATTTCTCAACATTTTGAGGGGAAACATAAGTCAAATTAGAAACGGGGTCAATTAAAATGGAATCAGGATGGTTGGAAATAGTACCTTCCATCTCCACCACTGAAGCTTGGTGGTCAACTTGTATATTATCCAAGGCTGCATAAATTTGTGGCATGCTCCTAGACACATCATTGACTGTGGTAGCCTCTTAGATGTTGTAGACCCTCCCATTGTTCTATTTCCTATGTAGACAATCCCTCAACAAATGTTCCTCTCCACAACCCCAACATTTCAAGGGTTCTCTCTTCGTGTTATCGGTCTTACTTGGAACTTCTCTGAATGGTTTATTTCCACTCTTTGATGGAAAATTTTGTTGATACACACTTCTGGTAGGAAGGCTCATCCTAGAGCTCTTCCCATGGTTTTTAAATCTTGAGGATTTAAACACCTTCTTCTTGAATCCTGAATTGTTTTTCTTCTTCTATTCTTCATGGGGTTTTGCCTTATTCTTGAATTGCTCATAGTAATACCTTGCTTTTCGAAGAGTATATTCTAGAGTCTTTGGATCATCAAAATCAATTCTATCCCGGTAATACTGAGTTAATACACTAATAAATTTTTGCATCTTTACCTTTTCATCCTTTATGTAGGGCACATACCTCATCAACTCGATAAATTTGTTGATATACTCATCTATGGTGAGTTATCCTAGCTTGAGTTCATCGAACTCCTTGGTATTATCATCAAAGTAATTTTTTGACAGATACTTCTTCTTGAAGTATTTCTCAAATTGTTTCCATGACAACTCCTTCTCATGGATTCCTTTCACATTCCTAAGGTCCTCCCACCAAATGGAAGCTTTCCCATTCAGGTTGAAAATGGCCATCCAAACCTTTAAGTTCTCAGAGTAGTCATGAACTCTGAAGTACTTATTTAAGATGAGTAGCCAAACTTCTTATTCTTCCCCCTTTTTAATCTCTTCATTTAAGGTGGGTGGTTTGTCTTTCTTGAATTCTTTAGGGTCACGACTCTTGTAATGTTTCCTCTTCTTTCCTCTCGTTTGAGAATGGGAACTAGTTTTTCCACTAGAAGATTACTTGGAGTTGTCAGTGTCCTCAGAGAGACATTCCGATGAGTGTCTCTTGACTAAATGTTGGGCCTTCCTTGAGGTGCTCCTCCTGGTGTGGACACTTTCCAGACCATGCTTTTGTATCTCAGGTGGACTTCGATTTTTCTTAGTATGGTGCCTGTCCACATGACTAGAAGGTGGACCATATTGTAGTTGTATTTGTATATCTGGTAGACTTTGCAGTAGGACTGCATTAATTTCAGTCTACTTTTCCTTCTCCTTTATTAGCCTTTCATTTTCATCCTTGTAACTATGTAATTATTCCATGAGGCTTCTTACAGTTTCGACAAAATATGGAGGGGTTTCCACCACCCTCCTTTCATTGAATTCTTACTCTCTATTGTGGGAGCTCTCCCCCAACTCATGGTGTGTCACCATTCCTTACACTGTAGTTTTCTCGCTTTTCACTGACTACTTGAGTGCTGACAAAACATTTTCTGTTAGTTACTAATATACCAATTCATGAACAACACATATCATTTCAAGGTGAAGTCAATTTCTTTATTTGGAAATATTAGCAACATACAGTGCAAACTTCCAAAACATCTATTAACATTAGAAGGTTTCTTCCCTCTCTTCAATAGAGGTTCAAACAAGTTTCTTATAGGAGGGGAGTAAGGTAGGGTGTTACCCAATAAATTTATCTATTAATAATTTTATGCAACTTGTGCATGAGCCCAAGAAGGCCAAATCTTGTTGCCATGCTATGATACCAATTTGTAACACACCTGACCCCTAGATATTCTTTTAAAGGGTGGGGCATCAAAATTTTGGCTTTCCTAACTATATCAAGTTCTGATTCCAGGATCTCCATTGGCTACTTCTTGCCATGAGCTTTCTAATGATCTCCACCGCACTAAAATCCGAGCTCTGGTATGCAAGTTATTGCCTACCAAATTTTCGGGCGTTATTAGTTGGGGTCTTTGGCATTCGACGCCAAATGCCCCTTTTTCTTACTCCCTGAAGTCCTGAAATATCACCACGTGGCCTTGGCCCTTCAACGATCAACACTTGACGTTTTGCGTTGAATGTCCCTTTTGGGCGTTCGACGATTGACAATCGACAAATGACGTCCTACACTTTCAGTGTTTCAGTGATCTTTGTTGAACGTTCTACATTCACCGATTGACGATCGATGTTGAAAATCCATTTACCATATTGTGCCCAAATCTTCCAAACTCCCGAATTTATCCATACTCCCAGAGTCCCAAAATATCACCATGTGGCCTTGGCCCTTCGACCATCTACATTCAACATTTTACGTTGAACGTTCCTATATTGTAGCACACCCAAAATCTTCTAAACTCCCGAAGTTATCTAGACTCTCGGAGTCCCAAACACATCACTAACCATGTTGGCCAGGTGGGAACGAACCAAAAGATGAAACATAGCGAGGGCTAGAGGTGACATGTGTCCTGAATAGGGGTGACACATGTCATGCTCTAATAGGCATAAGGGGTCTATGAATCATCCATATCTAGGTGACATGTGGCACACGTAATGTGGGTCCATGTCACCTTAAATGACTTTAGGATGCCACGTCATCTTGGATTGATAGCTTCCCAACCCTTTGATCTCATGGTCAATAAGATTCCACGTAGTCCTCATATCCACGACCTCCATTACTTAGGGGTTTCATACTTCACAACTCCTCATGTCGCAAATCCCCTAAAGAGCGAAGTCTCTAGACTCTTAGATCTAGTGCCACATGTCCTTTACCTATCAACTAATGAGATTCATTTGTTCCTTCATGACTTTGGGAATTTTCACACCTTGAAAACTCTTGGCCAAGATCCTCTGGAGTACCAATTCTCCGGACTCTCGGATCTAGTGCCATGTATCCTCTCATCCAACGACTCTAGTTCAACATAAAACATTTGACATGGGACAAATAGGGGCCACGTGTCGCTCCACAATGCCTTCCCAGTTGGTTGGGAAGTCAAGGGGGGTTCCTTAGATCGATGACTGAGAGGGATCCCGAAGGATCCCAGGATTTTGGAAGTTCGACATTCGGGAGTTTCAGCGTGTAACTTCCAACTTCCTCTCTGAACCATGTCAGATCTATTGCCATGTGTACCTAACATTCATGGCCAAGATTTACTCTGTCTTGCAGAAATATGAGGAAACTCGCACGTCCCTATACCACCTAATACCTGAAATTCCGAATAGCCGTTGATATGGGGACACACATCCCTCCACTTTCAACAATCCCGATGAACTTTACGACTCTGGAATTTGAGAGTTTCGGTGCTTGACCACCCCTATTCTCTTGAAGTAGCACTTCGTCGAAGCACTTAACGTTAGCCTTCCTAAGTCCAATCTAATGAATGAGAGAGATCTCCACTGGATTCCTAGATCTACAGCCCTCATCAATTCATGACTTTGGTTGTTTTTGAGGATTGTGGAATCATAAGTTCCGATGTCCCGAAGCCAAAAGGGATAGCTCCTTTCGGGCTAGTGCAGGGTTGCCAGACCTTGGTCATATGGGTCCTTTGGAAATTCTCGTGGGCTAAGCGCTAATCTTTTTAGCAGAAAATGGTTTAAGAACATGGGCATGAGCCCTCGGTCAGATGGGTGGATAGTTTGAAGGGATCACCCTTCTATGACATGTTTGAACTTGACATTCTCGCTAAGGCAAACTCAAAGGCTCAACAAGACTTAGACGTTTTAATTACTCCTACCCCGACTCTCCTGCGGATTCACATCCCATGAATCTCTAGCAGCTAAAATGAGATAAATCAAAGACCATATAGATATAGAATTTTACAGAAGAAAATGAGAATTTCTAGTAACTCTTCAAATACTGAAAGACTTAACCATAAACATAGACATTCCATCATTGCATCCAATATATATACATAGAGTATGATAATACTTATAAGAAATGGAGAATGTGAAGCAACTGCTGAAAGGGGTGCATGTTTCCTCCCAACCATAGGCACAACCACTCTTGATGGATTTACCACTGGCCACCCCGAGATAGACCATGATGCTCTGAGAGAGATTCTTTCTCCTTGCTCCACAAGAGTCAGGGACGAAGGTTACTCTCCTCCTCCCACAAGAAATTGACAACCAGTTTCCTCTACTCCAAGCGAGGAGGTCTACACGAGTACTTCCTTAGTCACTCATCAGCCTTGTTTATCATCTTGTAGCAAAACCTTGCCCATGGCTTCTTACATCAAAAACGAGATTGCTTCTCATTTTTTCGCTCAACTTTGGAGTAAAAAACATGCTTCTCTTCTCTTCTTCGGATTGTTCTCTCTACTCTACTTTCTTGCAGATCTGTCTTTGTCCCCCAAATTACCTCCTTTCTTTCCTTCCTCATCAAGGTTGTGTGGGTGCAAATCCCCAATTCATGGTCATGCCTGGAATCCTTACATATGGGTATCCCGCCCCATCTCCTCATTAACTCTTGAGGATGGCCTTCCAACTACCAACCTGACTGGTAATTCATTTCTAGGTCATAGGACTGTTGATCAATTACACCCAATAGGTAATTATCTCAACCATTCTTGGTTTCCCTCACCATATCTCTCATAGCATCCATGGTCTATTTTGGAAAAATCACCCCTTTCAATAATGGTGCAACACATATCCAATTTCTATTAATAACAAAAAAATCATACATTGACCCTTTTATACAAAGGTTCATCAAATCAAACATTCACACATAATTAGTCCTCCATAGTCTCTTGGCCAAATATAGTTTTATTTAGAAACAAGGGGAAACAGGGGTATTACAAGTTCACAGAGGTGTATTTCTATTGATCTTTGATGGCGTGGAGGAATATTTGATCATTGAGTCAAACCATAAATAAAACACAGAGAAGAAAATCCAAGGTCATAGTTCATAAAAGAAATAGAAAGTGCCGAATTGAGGGATTCCATCGGATACAAAATACATAAGGGTTTATGAATATTTGAGAGAAATTGCATAAGGGTTTATGAACCTAAATTGAAATGTGAAAGGTATGTGATTTAGCTTTGAATATATACTATTATTGAACTTGAAAGATGCAAATCTCAATGATTGTAATGAAGTAATTATGCAATGCTGTGAGGTGTGAGGAATGGCTTTGTATTGGGAGCCTTGATAAGTTTTTAAAAAATCTATGTTGTGAGAAGGTTTGAGAGCATGCCGATTTAAATGGACATATCCAAAGAAGCAGATATTTTGTGTAAATACAAAATAGAGTACCTATATATTATATGCCAATCTAGAAAACCTTGAGAACTGCGTGACAACTACATGAATAGTAGCTATAGGAATAATATAGCTATAGAAATATCAACTACATAAATAAAAAATCTACATGAATATTAGATTGAGGAAATTAGAGTGTTGGAAATCAGACTTCAGGAGATCATAGTGCTAGAAATTAGACTGTAGGAAATCATAGTGCCGAATGGGTAGCTAAGTATCTAGATCAAAGTGTTGAATATCAAATTGTAGAGATAATATTAGAAATATGATAATATTAGAAACATATATTATTAAAGGTATTGGAGTCTATTGTAAGTGGGTGATTGCAAATCATTAAAAGGGGATTGGTGTCTCTTGTAAGTGGGTGCTTGAAAAACATTGAAAGGCGATTAGTGTCTCTTGCAAGTGGGTGCTTGCAAAACATTGAAAGGGGATAGGCTTCTCCAGCAAGTTGATTCTTTTAGATTGTAAGTGGATTCTTACAGAGAGGATTGGTGTCATTCATCCTCATAATAGGTTGGTTCCTGGCAAGTTGGTGCTTTTAGACTGTAAGTGGGTGATTACAATGAGGATTGGTGTCCTTATCTTCTCAACAGGTTGGAGCCTATCAAGTTGGTGCTTGAAAAGTTGTAAGTGGGTGCTTACTACAGGAAATGGTGTCCCTCATATGTTGAATCATGTAAAGAATGTAACTCTTGATTAAAATAAGAAAATCATTCCATGGTTTTCTCCCTTATTGGGTTTCCACATAAAATATCTGTGTACTGTGTCTTTGTGTTATGGTTAACTCTCTGCATTGCTTATGATTGACTATGTGATGATAAGTTAAGATGTTAAAAGGAAAACGTGGTTAAAATATGTCCAATATCGATTCAACCCCCTCTAAGTATTGCTGAATATTCCAACACACATCTCCTTTCTTCAAACTAGATAGAGGGACTAGACATGTATGCCCTGTACCCCTCATCTTTTTCTACTCAAAGTACAAGGGATTATCACAACCCTAAAGGTGTCTTCAACAAATGGAAATTTCAAAGGTATAACCTTGGGAAAATATTGTTATGTTTCTCATCTACTTTTTGTATATGTCATTCTTATCTTCTATGATGTTACTCAAAGAATGGTTGAAAAAATAAAAGATACAATCAACCTTTCCTATGAAGCAATTAGTATGAATATCAACTCAACAAAATCAATGATTTCCTTCTACATCCTCTTAGAGGTAGAAGAAACTCATATCTCTCATATTTTTCCATTTCCTATAGTTTATTTTGATGTTGGATTGAAATATTTAGGATTTTACTTGAAGGGTAACTTGTATTAAAAAGGTGACTAGCAGTGGTTGATAGAAAAGGTGGAAAAAAGTTTAATAATCGGTGCAATTGATCTCTCCAGAGGAGGTTGACTAGTCCTCATCAAAGTGGTTCTTCAATCCATTCTAGTTTACTAGATGCCCCTCTCTTAGATATTGAAAGGTTTTTTAGAACACATTAGGAAATAATGTTACCGGTTCATTTGGTCTAGAGAAATAGGGATGGGGCCTTGGGTTCATTCCAAAATATCAAGGAGGATAGGGCCTTTATAATATATTCATATTCTTAAAGGCATTAGCTGTAAAATATGTCGAGATATTCTTCAAGGCTCCTGATTATGGGTTCAGGTCATAAAGGATAAATACATAGCTCCAAAAACTATGGAATATTGTGTAAGAAAACCTGTTAAAAAAATCCCAGAATGTCTCAATTATTTGGAAAGCAATTATCTCGGCCTTCCCTTTGATTGGAAACTGGCTACCTAGTGAGTTGGGAAGGGAGATAAGGTCCAATTAGGACTTGAACCATCATGGATAGAAATCAAGGATTCTTTCAAGTTAACAATTCCTCACATTCATGAACTAAAAAACAAAGGATATAACACCTTGAGGAAAATTGCAAGAGGAACCAATGACAATAGAAGACAACACCATTGGTTGTCTTGGAGAGAAATAGGGTTTATAGAATAGAATTAATAAATTTGGAAGGACTTCATAGTTAATACTAAAAAATTATTTCTTAGGATAAGTGATGATGAAGACCAACTGATATGGTATTTGAACCCCACTAGGGGCTATGAATCGAGAGTAGGATATAAAGCACTTGCAATAGAGGGAAGTGAAAACCCACCAACCTAGTGGTGGAAACTCATCTAGAAATTAAAATACCTAGCTAAATACAAAACGTTTATGTGGCTCCTCCTAAACAACAAAGTGCTAACGCGGGACATTCTGCCAAAACGAAGCTTTGAAGGCCCATGTAGGTGTTGCCTGCATGAGATTCACATTGAAACAAAATTACATCTCATCATATTCCTCTTAATCAAAGTATGTTTGGATGGAGATAAAAGGATTGAAAGGCCTTCATAATGCATGGAGAGGGAACACGATTGAAGAATCCATCATAGAGTGGTGTAAAAACAAGGAAAATAAGAGGTACATAACTCTTTCTCTTTCTATTGCTTGGAGAATTTGGTTATCTAGGAACTCCAAAATATTTGATGAAGTGGATACCCTACCTCTAAAATAAATTATCCAAATATTAAATATACTCTATGCTTTCCCCTAATTCACATAAACCTAATCCCTTAAAAAATATGTTGAAGAAGTCATAAATAAGGAGATTCCATGGGATTTCTTTGATGGTGCATCTCAAGAAACCCCCCCTAGAGGTGGGGATGGGGGAACCATCCATATTTCCTCAAGCCATCGTATCTCCTTCAAATAAATTATAGGTCATGAAAAAATAGCTTTTGTGAACTTATGGATCTAAAACTAGTTTTGATGCTGGCATAAGAAAATAAAGTTACTCAAATTCAAATATTTGGATATTAACTTCTTGTTATACAATGGATGGAAGGATAATTCACTTTGAGGAACTTCACTCTGCAATCATTGTTTCTTGATATTATGAACTTGCAATCAACCTTCACTCATATATATTTTTCTCATGTTTGCAGGGACATAAACAAGGAAATAGACATGTTATCCAAAGAAGGTGTGTAATCATAAGCTGGGTACCACAAAATCCATGGGAATAACTACTTCTTTACCATAGACTAAATGAAATGGTGTATACTTGGTTAATATATTGCAAGTTGTGAAGTAAGACAAGCAAAATGTAGGAACTATCTCATCCTACATTAGGGGAATTTTGAGGTAAAAATGGGTCTAAACAAACATACTATCAGAATCAACTTTAAAAGAACCAATAGAATTCAAGATGATGATGTCAACCATACGGGTGAATATTTTTGGAGGGAAAGGAAGACAACTATTTTTTTAATTGTATTTTCAATTTATCTCCTTATATATTTACTCAAATTTCATGTGTAGGCACTTGTTGTATGCATAATTAAATTCCCCATCCAACAAGTGAGATAAACTATAAAAACCATGAAAAAACGCGTTTCTTGAAAAGGAACACATTTTTTTCATGTATTTATAGTTTATCTCACAATGGATCTATCAAAAGTATGTAGAGTGGATACTCATTGGATGCGAAATTTAGTTCCACATCCGATGAGTGCCTAGACTTGAAATACGAGTAAACATATAAGGAGGTAAATTGAAAATATGATTAAAAAAAGTAGTTTTATTTCTTTCCCTTTAACAAATCATAACTCTTTTTTTACAATTTTTCTTAAGAGGCCCCTTTTAGGCCTCAATTTTTCTCTAATGGTGATGAGCGGCTTGGTCTATCAACCCACAATATGGGAAGTTCTAATTTCACCAGGATGCCCTATACCCTCCAATGAGGTGTCCCAATGATCTCTACTAACTGTCCCTGCTCTAAAACCAAGGTATCCAATTCTTAACAGTGTTCTTTAATACCCCACATGTAACATTGCAATTTCTAAAATCCTGATCAAGATTGATCAATTATAACATTATCCTATCATACTCCTTGAAACATTCCTTGGCGTTATTCTTTTCCCAAATCTTATACCTTGGTTTACACTCAATAAAATAGGGGTCAACATCATCCTCTTTGCCCATAGGAACTTCAATTAACATGTTCTATATGCAAACAATGGACATGATGTCACCACATGATTTTAATTAGGTTTTATTGGTCTCGAATGAACCCAAAATTCTTCAATAACCAATCTCGATTAAACACAGGGTTATAACATGGGTTTCTATCCTTTGAAAAACCAATGTAAGGAGCTTAAATAAGGTCCTCTATCCAATTTTTTGTGTGGTTCTAACACTATCCCTGATGTTCACATGACTAAGGGCTCAAACCAAAGTCTAAAACCAAATAGCACTTGTATACAATGATCGCCAAATGCTTACCTTATCTCTACGTGACTTCGGTCTTGATCATAGGTTATATCCATTGGCGCCAAACCACTATGGGAAAACACCTTTGCAAATGGTTTTCTCCTTTCCTTTACACCATGTCCCTCTGCAATCCAATGCAGACTTCAATTCCATAATTTATGCGAAGATGCACTCGATCGACGACTCCTGTTGATCTGTCGATTTGACGATACATGATCACTGTTGATCCTATCGTAATCAACAATAGATCACGTTCTTCTATGAATCCGAATGGAATTCAAATGACAAGGGTTTCTTATCTCCTCCAAATCTTCCTCTTCACTTATATGATTAGGGATTTTTCATGATCTCATTACTATTGACCTCTAGCCATGGTCCTCTTCTCTTGGAACCTACAATTACACTTGCAACACAATATATGCAGAGAATCAAAATATTCATAACCAGACATGTAGAAATACATATTCCTATAATAATGAACAAAGTTTTCTTAGGTAACACTCGAAATAAAGTGTTTCTTTTCCTCATTAATCAAATGCACCCATACTGTACATAGATTTTTACATAAGTAATTCTCGCCTTCTTTCTCTCTGGCCTGATTCCTCTTTGCAATTGGCCTCTTTGCAATTGGCCTCTTTTTACTTCTACAAGATTACAATACTTAAACAAGAGTACTCTGAAACCGAATAGGTTCATATCCACACAATACTCTTAGGATTTCTATAGATCCTCAAAATCACTCAAGAAATCCACAACCTCAAATTTCCAGGATGCTACAGATCCTCAATATCCTCAAGGGATCTTACTCACCCTAAGATCTCTCAAAACCTTCACAAATCTCGAATCTGCTTAAACAATTAGATTTGATTATAATTTAATATTCTCAAATCAATTATTAATAACCTATTAAATCCTTCTAGAATACAAAAGCATAGGAAATACAATTAATATAGAATTGGGGAAATCATTCCCTAGGAAAATCAAAGGCCCCTTAGGCCTTGCCAAATGGGATTTATTTTGGAGCTAGATTGCTCCTGCATCATACTTCTAGGGTTGAAATTTTTTTCATGACCTCCTCGTCATGTGTCTTCATTTTCTCCACCCCTCCAAGATCCCAAAATTGATGATGTTGTTTTCCTCTCACTTTGTTGTCTTTATGCACTGCTACTGCCAACAACTTTCCTAGATCCCACACATGATGTTGCAATGCACCATCTTCCTGGATGATGCAAAATTGTACAATCATTTGTACTCTAGTCTAGCTTGTTGTTATTACTTCTACCTACCTCCTCTTGGAAACTTGCATCATCAGTATCCTCATCTCTTTAATCTCTTTTTCCATCTTTGTACTTTGCTAGTGTTCAACACTATTGCAAAATTTCAGCTGCAAATATTCACTAAAAGTTAGTATCGTTGCTGCCATTACTTCTATTGTCTATCTTGCTACAATAGCATACTCACTGTTGTTATTGATGTTTTGATGTCCATGGGAATACTCTTATAAGTTTGCACTTTCCTTTGAGATATGTCTTATAACTTTCATCCCTCTAGAAATGGTTGAGACACTCAATTGTCTCCTCCATTCTCCTTTCCTCTTCACACAAGATTGACTGCTTTCCAAGATATCCTTCATTTCTACACCCGCACAAGAAATAAACATGTCATAGAAAAACAATTGTTGTTCCAATACCTTCTCATATGTCAAAAGAATTACTGTTAATCCTTCAGGTCTATCTTCCTTTCTTAGGTAGTTTTCTACTCCTTCTAGTACACAATTTCTTCTTTGAACTTTTGTATCCTCCTTGGTAGTCTCCTGATTACCTTCATAGTCATTGTATCTGAAGACAATCTTTTGATTTACATAATTATGCTATGTATGTGGCAGAATATCATCTTCACAAGACAATCCTTTGTCTTGGTCCTAAAATTCTTCTTTCCCCATGCTTCAACTAAGCATCTTTGAGTATTCTGTGTCTACAACTGTCATGTAGTCTTCTTCCTCTTTAGGTTTCTCTAGCCACTCTTGTAACAACCTTAGTTCCTCATCATAGTTTGTCATGCTTGTGTTTAAATGTTGTCCTTTAATATCTTTCTCTTCAAGGATGTATTCATGAATCATCTTTGTGTTTCTTACTGCAACACCAGGTTCTTTCAATTGTTCTTTCATGACTGCACAACTTGACTGAAAATGGTCTTCATCATTTTCATGGGACAATGTTTTATTTTCCTTCTTTACGATAGATCTTTGGTTGAGTCTGCCTTCACTTTCTTCATTTCCTGCAAACACACACCAATTATTAGTTTTAAAACTATAATACTCTTGAGTCTTTGCTGATTCTTATAGCATCATTTTTCCTTGCTCCAATACAACATCCCTCAAATGCTCTATGAGAAACTCATCAAGTCTCTCATATGATTTTTTTAGCATTGCTTCCTTGTGCTGGTCTGATAACTTCATCATACTTTCTTTTTCAACATCTGCTTCTCTAACAATTTGAATTACATGATGTATGTAGTCCTCATCCTGATTAATTCCATCAACAAAATTCATATTCTGTGCTGCTGTTATGATTTTAAAAAGCATGTATCCACCTTCATCAATATCTAAGACATACATCTCAACTAATTTCCCTACTTCTCCCCTTGCACAACCTGTAATCATACACAATATTTCAGATTAAAAAACATAATGCTTGTTAGCCTCATCTGATGCCTCTACCAACACATCCTCATGCCGAGCTAAACTCTCAAAGTAGTTCATGAGATTTGCAGTAAGTCTCTATTCTTCCTTATCCTCCTCTCCAATGATATCTCCTTGCTCTGGTTCACATAAGTAAACTATTTCCTCTGTCAGTGAACTTTGTATGAAATCAACTCCTATAAGTTCCTCGTTCTTCGTCCAAGAACTCAACCTATGTTTCATGTCCTTCAATATCTTCCTCAACTGCTTTGCAAACAATTGCATCACATGCCACTTAAATTTCTTCTTCACACTCCATCCTTGCCTCTGGTTTTCCTTGATCTCCCTCTGTAGCAATTGTGATATGTTATTTAGTTGTGCCTTCAACTCAACCATTTCTTTGTCAATATCCTCTTGACTCATCCTTCTCCTTATGCCAACTGCTTTGGCATATTTTTTTCCTCTGTTGTGGCTCTTCTCTAAACCCATGCTATGACTATCAATAGTCATATTCAACATCTATTGTGATATTCTCTTGTCGACTGTGAGCTACAGTCACCTATGTAACAAGATCTCTCCATTATCCTTCTACTTGATACCTCACCAATCCTCTCCTTAGCCTAGTATGTTGGTATTCCTACGTTTCTGTCTCTTAGAACCTCCTTTTTGAGCACTCCCTTTCTCTCCAGGATTATACTTTCCTTCCCACTTTCCTTTGAGAACTGTACTTGTTCTCTTTTCTTATCAACTGTCACAACCTCCTGTACTTTCAATTCCAATTGAAAGTGTTCACATCTCTCTGGTACACGATTCTTTTCCATAATCTTTCTTCTTCTCTTGTAAGATATCATATGCTCTTCCTCATTCACTCAAGAACACCACTGGTTCTCTGTTACAACTCTCTTAGTTGTCATAGTTTATTTCAATACCTTGTCTTCTCCAACTTGCAATATCTATTCATGATATTTTCTTCCACATCCTTTTCACAATGTCTCTACCTTTCTCATGCACTCCTCTGTACATGTTTCTATCTTCTCCTATGATCTCCTCTCAAAGTAATATGCTCTCACTATAACCTTAAAGAACATCAGTGTTATTTTCCTCAAGAGTTCAATCCTGAACTGCTGCAAGATTCACTCCAATGTTCTGATTGAATTTTCCATGAACAATCTTTTCAAAGAGAATTAATATTCTCTGATACCAAAATAATTATTTTATTAGTCTATCAACCCACAATATGGGAAGTTCTAATTTCATCAGGCTGCTGCCCTATACCCTCCAATGAGGTGTTCCAAGGATCTCTACTAACTGTCCTTGCTCTAAAACCAAGGTATCCAATTCTTAACAATGTTCTTTAATACCCCACATGTAACATTGGAATTTTTAAAAGAAATCATGATCAAGATTGATCAATTATAAAATTATCCTGTCATACTCCTTGAAAAATTCCATGGATTTATTATTTTCCAAAATATTATACCTCAGTTTAGACTCAATAAAAAAGGGCTCAAACTCATCCTCTTTTCCCACATGAACTTCAAGTAACAAGTTCTATATATACACACAATGTCACCATGGGATTTTAATAAGGTTTTATTGGTCTCGAATGAACCCAACATTCTTCAATAACCAATATCGATTAAACACAGGATTAGAATGTGGGTTTCTATCCTTTGAAAAAATCCAGTGTAAGGAGCTTAAATAAGGTCCTTTGTCCAATTCCTTGTGTGGTTCTAACTCTAGCCCCAACGTTCACATGACTAAGGGCTAGAACCAAAGTCTAAAACCAAATAGCACTTGTATGGAATGAGCATTGGATTCTTACCTTATATCTACGTGAATTCAAGCTTGATCATATGATATATCCATTGGCACCAAACCACTATGGGAAACCACCTTTGCAAATGGTTTTCTCCTTTCCTTTACACCACACCCCTCTGAAATACAATCCAGAATTCAATTCTAGAACTTATGCCAAGATGAACTCGATCAATGACTCCCGTTGATATGTCTATTTGACGATACATGATCATTGTTGATCCTATCATGATCAAACACTAGATCATGTTCTTCGATGAATCCGAATGGAATTCGAATGGTAGGGGTTTATTATCTCCTCAAAATATTCCTCTGCACTTATACGATTAGGGATTTTTCATCATCTCTTTACTGTCGACCTCTAGCCACAATCCTCTTCTTTTGGAACCTAAAATTACACCTGCAACACAATATATACAGAGATATATATGCAGAGAATCAAAATATTCATAACTAGATATGTAGAAATAGATATTCCTATAACAATGAACATAGTTTTCTTGGATAAAACTTGAAATAGAGTGTTTCTTTTCCTCATTAATCAAATGTACCCATACTATACATAGATTTTTACATAAGGCATTCTTGCCTTCTTTCTCTCTAGCTTGATTCCTCTCCAAAATTGGCCTCTTTTTACTTCTACAGGATTACAATACTTAAACGAGAGTACTCTCAAACCGAATAGGGTTAGATCCATACAATACTCCTAGGATTTGTCTAGATCCACAAAATCACTCAAGAAATTCAGAACTTCAAATATTTAGGATCCTACAAATCCTCAATATCCTCAAGGGATCTTACTCACCCTAGGATCTCTCAAAACCTTCACAACTCTCAAATCTGCTTAAACAATTAGATTCAATTACATTTTAATAATCTCAACTCAATTATTACTAACCTATGCAATCCTTCTATATTACAAAAGCATAGGAAATACAATGAATATAGAATTAGGGAACTCATTCCCTAAGAAAGTCAAAGACCCCTTATGCCTTGTCAAATGGGATTGATTCATCTCTCCCAATATTGCATATTTATGTCCATACATGTTAAATTATTCTATATTCCCATTCATTTTCATATGATAAGGTGTACTTTTTTGATGGCACATCGTAAATTGTTTATTTAAAGGTTTGATTGTAGAATTGAAAACATGCATACCTTGGTCACTTACAAGGACTGAGGGACACCAAAACATTGTCACCTTTTTTTCTCAAATATGAATCATGCAACAATTTTTGAAGTGTAGTCTTTCATTGTTTCAAAAGTTTCCCACCTAATCAAGTAACATGTTGTATTGAAAGTAAATACAACATATGAAATTTGCACTTGGGAACTCAAACATGCCTACCCACTAGGAGGTGCCTTGTGTGGTACACCTATGTGCTAGAATCATGCATGACCTTCCCAATGATGAAACACTACCTCACAATTACCATCTTATGTGATGGATCACCTTCCTAGACACTACTACAATATGAGGCTGTAACATTGTTGTAGCCCTCAAACCCCTTGTCAATTTTTTTTTTTTTCTGGGTGTGCATCACAGTTTCGTGATGTGTTTTTTATGTCATCTTTATGTTAAGTTTGCATCATGGTTGAATAATTATTTACGACACTACAACTTTAATTTTTTATTTATTTTTATTTGTGTCATGTTTGCATTGTATTATGTTACCACCCAAACTAGCAACCTTTGTAGAGGTGCTAATGGGGATAAACATAACATGGGAAACACACCAATGTCACCATAGCATAGTTTCCCCTTCACTTTAGGCCATCTTATTGAATCCACAAGAGGTATTCCAATCCAAGAAAACAAACTTGTACAATGCCTCTAGATAGCTTATGACACAAGTCACTTCCAAAACACACACCTCAATACATAGTTAAATAAACCAGTGTCAATGGAGTAACCAAGTGCTTTGAGAATATTCTACTAAGGACTAGGGAAATAAATAACACAATTTAAATAGGTTTAGGATTTAATTGATTAAGTGCCAATATCTAAAATAAATATGCTACAATAGAAATATAAATCAATACTATGATGTTGGTCTTTGGATGAAGAAACAAGTACCTTTTACCACACAAGAATAAGATCTAATCACATGAACCAAGAAATAATGATATAATTGAGTTATATATTGATTATATGTTGTACATTGGACCAGATTGTTGCTGTACACAAATTCTAGAATATGATATATGATAAATAACACAAAATGCATATTTTGGGTGAGAAAAAGTACCCCAAGTGTGCCTAAAAGCACTTGTAATGATAAAAATTGGGTAATTTGGTTAGGGAAATGATTAAATTATGTAAAAAAATTACCAGCAATGAATGATTTCAAGTATAAATAAAAAATGAACACACAATTAGCTCAAACTTGCAAAGAGAGGTGGTGAATCCCCCTAGTAATTCACCAAAAATCTCCAAAATGTAAAATAATATCTATTAAGTACTTATGAGAAAAATTTGACCATTAAAAAGCATTAGATATTCTTTATAAAAAATCCATAAGTAAAATATAAGCTAGGGTAGGGTTAGAATCCACATTTTAGGGTTAAACCCTAGCTTTAGGGTTTGATCAATTCCAATTTTCTTCACTACAATTTAATTTCTAGAATTGATAAACCTCTTAAATCATCCCACAAAATTTTAGATAAAATATTTAAGCACAAATGTGTGGGGATACTTTTTCCTATTAGGGTTAAAGATAAATAATTTACCATAAACCCTTCGACAAAAAATTCTAGAAAATGAAAGTAAACCGTTAGCTTTGCACTAGAAAATAAATAAATATTCTTTGATGGTATATATGAAACAAAAGAAAATAATTGATCTTTTAGGGTGTTTGTGGTTGGTTATTGGGAATTAAGCTTAATGCCTTGTCTCCACTTAGGGTTTATGGGGTTAAGAAATATGCCCCTCTAAGAATAGGTTAGTCAATGTTTATGGATTAGAGTGGGAGACTAGTGCCTTAAGGCTAGTATTCCCTTTTCTAATCAAGATAAACCATGAAAACCAAGGCCCTACAAGAAGGATTTCCTCAAGGGAATAACCTTCTCCAACAATATCAACAAAATATTGGAAAGAATACTTAAAACCCTTGCCAAGGAGCATAAAACTAATCAAGACAAGAGATAAACACTTACCAAATAGTTTTAAGGAAGATGGAAGAGATACAAACCTTAGACATCCTCCTTCCAAGTAGTTGTGAAACTACTCAATGGATCAATCTTTATAGCTTTAGTAGAAACTTGTATATTCACAATAGTCTTTGCAATACCAAGAAGAATAACCAAGAAAGAAAGAGCTCCAAGAACTGACACCAAGAAACACCAAGTAAAATATATTCTATTAATGGATTGAATTGATCTCCAATAATTTACAACCATTTGGAATGAGAGGAAGGCCTATATTTATAGATGAGGCTCATATATCCTTCCCATTCATTATTCCCTAAATCTAGGTGAAGGAAATAAAATAAAAGTGAATTTTCATCCACGTAACTCAGAGACTAATGAAAATATGATTTACATGATAGAAACCCCCATAAAAGAGGAGTATCCCACTAAATATGGGGTCAATTTGATCTCCAAGTAAAAATTTCCAAGAAAAGGGTGACATAAAGGCCTCAAAACAAGGCGGGTTAGACTCCCAAGCAAGTAAAGCTCCAACATTTCTCTCCTCCAAGTGGAACATTCTAATTAAAGTGTGGAGAGTGATCTCAAAAGGGGTCTACCTCCACAAAAGGTGCTCAAGGAATGCTCAAATAATATCCATAAATCCTTGAAATATGTCTCCAAAGAATGACCATGTCCATATCTAAGGTCAAGGCACCTTCAATAAGCATAGGAGTGACCCTCTAAGTAAAAAAAATGGGTCATAAAACCTCCAAGAACAATAATGACATCAAAATAATAGGACAACCCTCAAACTATGTAAAAGGCATCTCCAAAAATGATGAAAGAATAGTAACATTCTAATATCTCCAATGTGGCATGTGTAGAGAATGTCCATGTGTGCAAAAGAATCCCAAATTTTCCTTGGAGGATGTGACCAATGCCTCCGAATATGTGCACTACCTCATGAACTGTGACAATGCTTTAGGAGACGTGAAACTGAGTGATCATATTTAGAATCATCTTTGTGGGTCCATGACCAAAGTGTGGTACATGCATAAGAAAGAGAGTGTCCATGTGGAGTAAAATAGGTGTGCTAAACCATGGGTGTGACCACCCTTACAAAGCACAATCACATTTTACATAGAAAATAGAATAAGTGAATAATTAGGTCCCCCATAAATCATGTATCCTAGTATATCCACCTTAGAATTCCCACATACCTACCCAGGACGTAAATGCCTGACGTGGAGGGAGTTACCACCTCCAGGGGATAGTTATCGAGAGAGTTAAAACCAAGAACCTTGAGAATGGGGACTAAAAAGACATTCCATGACCATCCACCTAAGGGGATATGGGAAACCCACTAACCAAAACTTGTACATCAGTCATCACATCATGACCACATACAAAGAAATCATCACACTTTAGGCTCATCAGAGTGGTCACATCTTGTGAAAAAATGTAGGGCACATTGCAGAGAATTTGAGGTGTAACACATTGCATCATTTTTATGTCTTATTTGCATCCTATGTTTGTCACACATGCATTGAGTTTTAGTATTTCATTGCTCTAGTATAATTTTTTAAAAACAACATTATAAAATGTCATAATGAGATTTTCAATAATTTTTTTTTCTAAATACCTAGTTTTGCGATATACCACCTAGCCTAGATTCATGCTAAAGAATTATTCCCTATAAGAATAAAGAGGGAATATATATGAATAAATAGGGTGCATGGTTTGTTTTTCATTCTACCCATCTTGTCTTTTACTTTTTCTAGCTCTCCACACAGAGAGCCAAAAATTTACGCAAAGTGAAAATTAATTAATTAACTAATAAATCCCATAGTGTAAACTTTTAGAGAATTAATGTGTGATCCAATGTATTCATTTTGATTCATACATATCTAACCACTCATGTGAACATTTATCAACAACGTACTGTCTTAAATATGTAGTTTATTTTTAGTTTCCTGCTAGCACTATAGTTATTATAACTAATGACACTAATGTACTACCTTAAATATGTAGTTTATTTTTAGTCCATTGCTAGCACTATATTTATTATAATTAATAAATGGTTGGATTGAATGTAAGTATTATGGAAATCTATTATTTTTTTTGGTTGACCAAGAGGGAGATGTGGGATCTAGAATCCAAGCCAAGAAAGGTTTTCTTTTTTTCTTGTAGTTTAAATATTATAGAGTAGAAATCATGTTGACGATAGTTATGGAAGCTCTGCCTTAGATGTGGGCTTCCATGCTTAGTTGGTTCACTCCCATTGTGTTAATTGTATTTTTGAATGTGATGATTTAAACCATTATTGTTTCTTCTATAATGTGCCAAAAAAATAGCACCAATAGGGATCTCAGAAGAAACCCATCTCTATAATACAAACTATTCACCTTTAGTTTATCTATAGATGAGGTTGAGGGGGTAGATGAATCTTAAAACTGGGAAGAAGAAGAGAAAATGGTGGATAATGTAGTGGTAGAAGAAGATAAAACAAGGGAAAAAATGGTAGAATAAAGGAAATCAAAATCTTAGGTCATATATTTCCTAGTCATGGATAATCTAAGTTTCTTTGTGATCCAACTCATGAATAACTATTTTTTCATCCTAACTAGATATAAAATGTAGAATTGAACTCACTAGAGGATGATCACATTGTTGTAACAATGACATGGTATCTTATGTCTTTGGTGTAAAATTTCACAATGAAACTGAGAGGATCTAAAAAATTTCTAGGACTCCCATAGTCATGGATAATAGTTGGGAAATTCAACCTTGTTTAGCTTGTTTTGGGCTCCCAATGTTTTGGCCTTTTAGGAGGACATCCCCATTTTAATTTTTAGTTATGAAACCCTCCCATATAAACAAAGAACATGTCTAGGTTGATCAGGTTATATTTCATCAGTTGTGAGCACAATTTGCAAAAATTCCAATGTTGACCCCTCTCATTGGTCATTAGTCAGGATTCATGTGAGCCATATATTGCACAAAATATAAAAATGATGATTTTGTATTTTAAAAAATATAAGGGATTTTCCCTTTATTTATTGTAACAATATTTTCAATGAGCTCTCATTTTCCCAATTCCGATTTTATATGCTCACTATATGAAGTGTGCAAGTTGCACGTCTCTCAGGGGGGGGGGATTTCATAGTTATGATTTTGTTGATAAAAATATATTTTGAACCAAACCTAGAGATAAAATTGGGCCTAGGGATGATGTAATGTTATTCGTGACCTTTTTTGTTGGAAGATTGGTTGTTGTCATTGATGTCAACCCTAGTCATGGGTTTTGGACCACAAGATTGATAAATGTATTTGGACATGAAGGACAATGAACATGCATATACAACACCCATGAATGGATAGTATACATCATGTTGTTTCTGATGGTATGTCTCACGTCACATGGATCCTCATGGTTAAGGAGAAATGAATTTTTGAAGATGAAAAAGTGAATTGAAGAAGGAAGTACATGTAAGCCCTGAAGATAATTAAAGAAAAGAATTAAAAGAAAGTGTCAGGTCAGCCCTAATGTTAAAAGGAAGTGACATAAATGGTGTAAATAAACATCATTATACATTCATTTGATACAAGTCGAATTTAAGAGGAAATAAGAAGGAAAAGAAGGTCGGATTTCAAGGGAGGATGAAGTCTTTTGGTGATGTGTTCTAAGGTATGTTATTTTCAGGTCATCTTACCATTTTTGCTATATTTTTTTTTTTCTAGAATGATTCAGATGGTGAAATCGCTATGGTATTGAGAAGACATATCAAGGTATCTCTGGTAAAAATTTTAGCTCTTTATTCGCTATAATTATGGAGATACACTCTGTGGAAGATAGGGTTTGTGACCAGTCATGAAGCTAGTCAATAAATAGGTGTTCCGGTTAAAATAGTCATAACTTATTCATACAGAATCCAAATGAAGTGGGACCACTTCCATTGGAAAGAGTACGGACTGCAATTTTCAGAATCGGATGTTAAATATTGAGCGCGGGGCATGCTGTACAAGTTGGGTCTTCTGAATAGACCAGAATTGAATAAAGTCTACCATTCTTTCTATAACCTCTTTTTGGGGAGTATTCAAGGAGTGAAAATTGGAGGAGTTTTAGAGAATACATTGAGTAATATTATCTATAGAATCAGAATACTCCAGGAATTGAAGAATTGCAAAAATTGAAGAAGTCTCAGGAAGCATTATCAGGTTCTATGTGATGATTGGTTGATGGTGATGATTTAATGTAAAGTTTTATTATCTCTCATATATTCTTGGGTGAAAGGAAGGGGCAAGGATGGAGAGTTCAAATCTCTCTTGATATTGGAGGATTGTATCTTCCTCTTGGAGTTTTATCCCTCCCTTTACATTTGGAAGCTGTAGCTACCTTTGGAAGTCATTACTTCCCTTGAACAATAACTATTGATTATTTCTCATATATTGTGCATGGTGTATTGTGGTGTATTGGTGTAACTCTTATACGTTCATTGCTCATTGGATATAGTTGAATGGTTTAAGTATAAGTTGAAAAAGGTTTTAAATTGTACTTGATACTGATTCACCCCCCTCTCAGTATCAACATCCTCAATGGGTTGCCTTCTAACATCTTGGATGCATGGGTGAAACTTCATACAAATAAGATGCAAATACCAACAAGAACGTTGAAGAAAGATCTACACAAACAGTTGATGAAAAGTGGACCAGGATACCAGAAAGAAGGAATGATTACAAAAGAGATGAATATCCAAGAAGACCTCCTACCTTCAGGAATCAAAGAAGCTTCAATCAGTATGAAGGAAACTACAGAAGAATAGATCATGAACGCATATGGACTACATCACAAAGAAGCCCACTTACTCCAAGGTATCAAAATTTCTTTCTTGGTCATTGTTATACTTGCAAAATTTTTGGACATAAGGCAATTAATTGCAGAATCAATGAAATGAACACATACACAAGAAACATGAATGTTGTAAATAGAAGATATGGAAATAATCATGGATTTGTCAACAAAAGTTATAATTCATTTCCCCCATTGATGGACAAAAATATTGCACGCTACAAATGTAATTATCTTGGTCACAAAGCACGAGATTGCAGATATATGAATGAAGATGTCCCTATGCCCACCATAATATGGAGAAGGAAAGAGATTCCAACCAATGAAGATTTTCGAATAGGATTGACCACTGAAGAATGTAAAGAAGAAGATGAATGGTACATAGACAATGGATGTTCTTCACACATGACCGGGGATCAATACAAATTCATCATCTTGAAGAGAAAGGGTGGCAATGTTACATTTGGAGATGACTCATCTGCCAAAATAATTGGAGAAGGTGTAGTAGAGCTTGGAAGAAAAAATATAAAAGCAAAGAATGTTCTATTGGTTGAAGACTTGAATCATAATCTACTCAGTGTTAGTAAAATGTGTGATCAAGGATACACTCTTACGTTTGATTCCCGAAAATGT